>QJNY01001288.1:0-66667 GCA_004155945.1 Monosporascus sp. mg162
CACGGACTCCTTACCTCCACGGGAAGAGATAGGAATCTCTGCTCCCGGTTCCCGAGGAACGCATCGAGTTTGATGGGAGTTGGCGGCTCTACCGGGATCAGAGGTGCGGGCTCCATGTCTAGTTGTCGCGGAGGTTTTTGTAGTTCTCGCGCTGGCTTGCGGTCAGTTCAAGGCACAGAGGTACAGGATCGGAAGACGTGTGAGGTACGTTCACAAATGAGAAGGCGAAAGAGAGCAGGAACGTATGATATGTGGTAAAGGCTGTTGCCGAATCGAAGTGCAAATATCATAGGAGAGGCGGGGAGGAGAGACGGGCGAAGCAAAAGCGCATCTCACAGTAAGAGTTTTGCGTCAGCCACAAGCTCGGCCTTCTGGTCGATGGATATTTTTGCAACAGGCCCTTTGGAGTCTTCAGATGGCACTCTGTTGCTTCTTCTCTCTTGTTATTCTTAAGTCTGATAAGGCAAGACGGAATCCGGCGGCGTAGTTATGGCGATGGCTACGCCGACGCCTGGGAACAGGGAGAAGAAAGGATCTCAGAAGCCCTCTGATCAGTTTTATGCGCGCCAAGCCGCGTAAACAGGCCAGGTTTGAACCGAAAGTGCGTAACTTTTCCAGTTGGAAATACTGGTTTTGCTGGCCACGTATGCTGTTAATAGGAAGCAATAGTTGCCGACAAGGGTTGCGATGACGACAGATGGTGAGGGTCGTGGAAGAAGCCTCTTTAAAGTTTAAACGAATCTCCAATGAAAAGGGAAGTGTTAAGCGCGAATGACTTGAGGCATTTAAAGGCATATAAGTTTAAGCTGTGGCGTTAAACATTCATATATAGAGACTTAAGTAGGTCCCTCTCTTTACGCGGTATACCCTCATGACCAAGAATGATTCGCAGCTACGTCGACGAAATTATTCGCAACCTCTTGCAAGGAACAATCCTTTCCGAGGGTAAAAGTTGTACGCCTCATCGCTTGCGCAACTTTCCAAGCGGAAGACTGGCTTGACTCTCGAAGTTGTGCCGATATCCAGGATTGTCAATCGGAACAAGGTCGAGGAAAGACTTAGATTTACCTACATCTTTTCTTCCCCTTTTCGCAACAACTTCAGCATTTATGAAGTTCCTCATGGAAATTAGACAATGATGTGAGATAAACGGACAGGCCTGCCCATAGTTCAGTTTCCTCTGGGTAAGGGGCGTACGTATAGATGAGTGATGGCCAAAGCAACGATCTCATGCCGAAACCCTCGAGGGTATATCTACGAGCATATATATATATATATTAATTTCTGGTAAAGCTCACTACACCAATGATAATACAGAGGCGCGGTACATATCGGACCATCCCGCCATCCCGCCATCCCGCTCTATCCCACGCTCAAGTCGTAAACGTAGAAGCCAGCCGGCACAACACCGAAGGGCTCTCGGCTCCGTCGTAGCACGGTTCGACTAGCCGCGGCTACGATCTCAACTTGAACTATGAAGTCACCGACAAAACCACAGTGACTGCCATCCTTTGCTATCCCCATAACACTGGGCCCGAACTCAATGCAAACAGCTGGAGCGTTTAGAGTGTATGGCCTAGTTTAGCCACCCCTGGTAGGCAAGGTAATTGCGCCAGCTATAGAGGACTTAGCGCAGCTGGAGCTGCATCTCGTTTTATTATATCTAACTATGGCAAGGGCGCAATGTATACTAGAGGATTGCAATATCAACCTGCCCAAGGCGTCGTGGAGCCAGGTAGCGGATATACCCCTGAGTGTAGCTTATGAGGACTTGGCGTCGAAGGTAGAGTATATTGCCGGCTTTGCGGGCAATAGATGGTGACTAGGAAAGCTTAGAATGCACGCAAAAAGAGGTGTTCTGGGTAGTGTACAGGTTGAGGGCAAGAAAAATAGGCGTGAGTGTCCGTTGCAACAAGTATAGATGAAGCCGGCTGGGTGTGGTTTTGTGTTCGGACCAGCTTATCCCGTCAATATATCAAGTCCAACAGCCACCACTAGAGGGGCACAACAAAGACTATAGAGAGAGTGGCAGATCACGAGTAAAGATCTGGTTCATGTGAAAAAGTATCTATTCCTGCCGACCAAGTAATACTTGGGTAAGTAGCTATATATAGACCTCGTACCTAACAGTGACCTGCAGGAGACACCCGCAGACAGCAGCCAGCAGCCAGCAGGGACACGTGCTAGCGCAATCTTCCGGCACCCCCTCGCCCCTCCTCCAATTCCTCGATCCTTCCCCCCCTGGTGATGAACACGAGCGATGTCATGACGACTTGACGGATCGCCGTGTCCGTCCGCAGTCCCAAAAGAAGGGGGAATACTTTGCGATGCGGGACGGAGATAATCTCTCGACCATTCTCCGAGGGAGGGGAGGGAATGCCTGCCATGACAAATCGCGAGAGACGCGCGCCAGAGCGTGAGACATTTCTAATCTATCTGTAACCCAGTTCGTTCAAAAGATGACAGAATGACCCAGGCAGCCGCACCTGCAGGTGACAGAATCCGGGATACCGAATCAAATCGTCCGGAGCGGGCATCGGCGTAGGGTAGCTGCGTTGCTTCTTCCCCAAGGGAAGTAGCGAAAGGCCGGTCTATCCTCGAGAGAGCGGTGGAACAAGGGAAGGAGAGCGGAGAGCGAACGGCGCTAGGATTCCTTGGTTGCTTGGGGGAGTTGTTTGTTTGCTCGCGCTGCCTGCCTCGCGCGAGTGAGGGGTCGACGGACCGCAGGGCCATGAGCAGCGCAGATGCAAGAGGACAGAAGACAGGACAGCAGGACAATACAAGGCATCGCGGCCCCCGTTCGCCTCTGTCTCACCGCACTTGCCTGCCTCTGGTCGCTTTCTCGCGACATGTCATCTCGTCAAATCTGACGACAGCCTGGTGCCACCGTCGTGGGTTCCTCCAAGCGAGGGAGGTCTGGCGGTCTCGATTCCTCGTCGTCGAGGTGACCGAGGAACAGAGCAAGACGCCTCGGAATGATTCGCTTAGACGAACGGGGCGATGGGAGTTGTTTGGCCGTGGGGAATCTGGGGGGGTTGCCGAGCGGTCATCGTCATGTCTCTTGTCGTTAGAGGAAGTAAGTGTGGAGGTGAGAGGAGGAACTGCCACCCACCTGCGGGAAACCACAAAGGTTAGTTCTCTCGGCAGCTTGCATGCGAATTGGCCGAGCTAGTTGAATGGTATTTCGCCAAGCACTTCTTGCGAGCTGCACATGGATTCCATGATGGTCTTTGGGCCAGGCGGGGGGCGGATAAGCGCATTGTCTCTCTCCTAGCTGTCTTCGGCTTTTAAGTTTGAGGGGACGGGGTATATATGTTGTACGACCTGTATCTGACAGATGCCAGACTCACTCGCCTATCTGCTGTCGGTATTGAGATTTTTGCCTAAGGGATTCTCGATAGTGGACCGGTGTCTATATCTCGCGCTCTGACCCCTATACACCGGTTCACCTTCTAGAGGCCGAAACGAACCCTACCGCGGGACGTAGTCAGGTGAAGATCAGGATGTGGTAATAGCACTGCAAGATAAACGGGAGCGTTGCGCCGACTGGGAGGGGTTGGGAGGTTATGGGTTTTTAGAAGATAGAACGGGTGTTCGACCAGAGCAGACGATGGTCCAGCGTACCTCGACAGCAGCGACGCTCCATCTCTCCTTTGACATTCCAAGGAGTCTGTCATACGACAAGTGAACCCATTCGGCCGGCCAACCAGCTTCCAAACCGGAAGCTGAGGTCTCAGAAGCGATGATGCAACTTGGCCATCGCACAGATAACGATTTGTCTTTGACAATACTCCGGAGAGCAGACACCGCTCCGCGCATTAGTGTCACAAAGCTAATAGCACCTCTCGGGCGCACACAGCGCACGTCATTTGCTGGAGGAAAGCTCAAATTTCAGCGACGGTTTACCATCGTCGCACATCGTGGGTTTCGTGGCTGCAGACACAGGTCAGGGATCTTGACTGTGATGCTGCTTGCATCACCCTTGCCTTAGCGAGGGGGCTAATCATTGATGCATGCGTATCCCGCATAACATTGGTTAGGATGACTAAATGCGCGGTGTCTACTCCAAATGGAGTTTGTGGTTAGAGGAGGGGACATCGTAGAGATGGCAAAAGTCGAAGCAGAAATAAGGTCGGTGTCACTTTGTCTATATAAACCCATCGGTCAGGACCACCAAGGACCATGAGAAGCGAGAAAGTGTAGGTTCAGCAAGTGTGTTTTGCATAATTTCCAGCTTTGGTAAACCCTAATACCTTCCACAACGAGATCAAATCTAGCCTGTGCTAGATTAAGCCGCCCTCAGAATGCCCGGCGCTGTACAAGGCAGTAGGGTGCCGGCTACCAGGTATGCGTTCGACGATGCCGTGTATCGAACAGGATTGCTAACTAGTCCGTAGTGGCACTGAGGACACTCAGACAGAAAAGACAGCCACGGCAACGAACGTTCGGGATAACCCCAATGCAGCGCCCCTTAAAACCCCTCTGATGCTAGATCGCTGGGAGAACACGACCGCCCGTGTAGATCTTCCCTTCTCCGAAGTTCTCCAGCAGCCAAACGCCACAAACGCCAAGTAGATAAGCACCCTCGCTGGTAATTTTTAGTCCGTTACTGACAGGCTACCCAGTCGTCCAGTTACTTAACAGGAAATGGCACCGGCTTGAGGCCTTGTAAATGTTTTATGGCAGGGGCACATGCACTCGCTGAGCAAATGTGCAACCGTCCTTCAGTTCATAATGCTCATCTATAGCACTGAATGGATGTATAACCGCCATGGATTCTTTCGGGGCCCCAACACCTGTGACATGCAATTGACAGTGACTGGTAAGATTCTTTTGAGAGTACAAGTATTCCGTCAACCTCAAGATGGCGTAGTCTGCGAAGAACTAGCGTGATCTAGGGACGAATCTCCAAGCTGCTGGGCGGTACCCACCGCGTGGAAGCCATCAAGGGTGATCGACACAGCACCAGCCTGAACGAGCTGTTTGACGTTAGTCCGACGTGTACTTATCGTGTACTGAATGGCGTTGTGATACTCACAGAGCGAGAGAGATCGTCTATCAAGTCCTGGCAATCCTCAATACCAACACAGAGTCTGATGATGTCCTCGGGCATCTGCCGCTCGGCGCGTGTCTTTGCATCAATGCTAGCATGGCTCATACGGCACGGCATGCTGATCAAGCTGTTGACACACCCGAAGCTAACGCTGATCCCAAACAATTTAGCGGATTCCACGATCCTCTCGGACGTGGTTATGTCGCCAGTCTCGAACGATAGAACAGCCCCAGCACCTCGGGCCATAGACCAATGGAGGTCATATTGCGGATGAGACTTGAGGCCGGGATACCGTACTTTGAAACCGTGGCTCTCGAGAAACTCTGCGATTCTCTGCGCGTTCGCCTGCTGCTTCTCCATGCGGATTGCTAAGGTCTTGACTCCCCTCATCAGCAGGAAGGAGTCATTCGGCGAAAGCCCGCACCCTGTGGAGTTGATGGTGAAATACATCTTGTCGGCGATAGCAGGGTCGTTGCAAGCGATAATGCCGGCCATGATATCGTGATGACCGGATAGATACTTGGTTCCGGACTCGTACACAATATCCGCGCCCAGTTCTAGCGGGTTGCAAAGCATGGGTGATAGCATAGTGTTATCGACGATGACAAGGGCATTGGGGTTAGCATCGTGGACAGACTTTGCGATACTGGGCAAGTCTACAATCTTGATCAAAGGGTTGGTGGGCGTCTCGAGGAGTACCATGGCCGTCTTTTCCGAGATAACGTCGCGTACCCTGTCCACTTCTGTCGTGTCTACATGACGGACGATGATGCCTTGGTTCGTCGATAAGTATGTGAGAAGCCGGTTGGTACCACCATACAAATCATCGCCGGTGATCACCTCGTCGCCGGGTCGAAGAATTCTAGTGATTACGTCCAGGGCGCCCATTCCCGAGCCTACAGCAAGAGCCCGGTTCGCATTCATAATCTTGGCCATGTGGCGTTCTAGGTGAGTCCGGGTCGGATTGCCGGAGCGAGTGTAGTCGTATTCGTTGCCGCCAGCGGCAGAAGTTTGCTTGAAAGTAGCAGACTGGTATATAGGAATGCTCGAGGCGCCATACTGATCTTTGCTGTCGGTATAGACGAGTTCGGTGGCAAGGGCGTACCGCCGTCGGCCGTTGGAAGGGCTTGAGGGTGCCGGAGACGGAGGCAGGGCGTGCCCATCCAGATCTACCTTCGAGAAGGCCTTGTTGACAGGCTTGGTGGCATCGTCGCTTCCCGAAGGAGAGCCGTTGTTCGGCAGTGAGGCCATTATAGATAGCTGTTTCGCAATGTCGCTGATGGAATCCCCGCCTCCGAGTGGCAGATGAGGACGACACTCCAGGCGCTTTTACAGAGAGCAAAGCCAGATATAGTCAATTGGAGGACTGTTTCGACGTTACGGGAATAGATATGTGATTCAAGTTCAGTAGACAGCAAAAAGAAGAAGCTTTGTTTGTGTGTAAGATTGAGGTCGCGGGAAAGATCTATGTACTCATTTAGGTGGGTTGAGTAGTTGCATTGGAATGTCGTGCTTGTAACTTGCCCATACCGAACGCCGCTATCGGGTCCTGCAAGGGCAGAGGGGGCAGCAATTTTCGGTACGTACTTGCCGTAGGCACTGTTACGGGTAACGGTGGTTACCGATACGACGGGGGCTCGCTGGGCCAGTGGGCTTCGGGATGACTTTTTAATGTTGCGGAGAAAAGGACGCTAGCAGATGACGTGATTGCCATATTATCAATCAAAACCGGGTGAAACGGGACGTAGTAATCTGCCTAATACTGTACTCAGTCTAATGGAATAATATGAATGCAGTGGACGTTGCAACAAACACTTTGTTGGTATCACCGCATAAGGACAGCATCTCACGTCAAGGGTCGAACTGTAGTAGAAACGTGTGGCCCCTTCGTAACGTTTGTTCAACCCCTGTTGTCCCGTGTTAACACCCGACGCCGTCATACCCATATCACATTTCATGAGTCGGGGACACCATAGGTTTATTCCTAATCTGGATTATTCTTCGACAATTCTGGGCCCCGAATTGGAATCGTCCTCAACATCCTCATATTCGTCGCTAGACGATTTTGCCTTCTGGTGATTTTGCTGGAGGATCTGGCCGCCACCTTTCCTCCCGAAGAAATCTTCCGTCCGTATACCGCGCACCATACTGGGGTCGATGTTTGACATTAAACGCCCATTTGCCCGGTGCTCGCGTATAAACTCCCGGATAGGTGCCATTGCGGCATCGCGGCACGCCTCTTTGATGTCGCTGCCAGACATCCCAGCGGTAACCCTGGCGATATAGTCGATGTTGAAGTACTCATGGTCTATCTTCGTGTCCTTAAGTATAAGCTGGAGTATCCGTAATCGCTGGTTCTTATCCGGTAGTCCCACGGGGAACTTCTTGGGCATTCTCCGTAGAATCGCCTCGTCAATGTCATGAATCCGGTTTGTTGCTCCAAGAACGACAATCCTCGCAGGAAGACCTTGCGTGTTTGCCGATGTTAAGCCGTCCCACAGCGTCATGAATCTGGATCACGTCAATATGAGCACATATATACGCGGCGGGAAAGAAACTCACTCAGCCTTGACCATGCCGCTCGCCTCGTGCTCCCCGCTCCGCCGCGTCCCAAGTACCGCATCTATCTCATCGATGAAAATGATGGCAGGTTGAAGCTTTCGTGCAAGCGAAAATACTGCCCGTACTAGCTTATTGGAGTCTCCGTACCACTTCTCTGTAAGGGTTGAGATGTGGAGGTTGATGAATGATGCGCCGCTCTCATGTGCGACCGCCTTAGCCAACATTGTCTTACCACAGCCTGGGGGTCCATAGAGTAATACCCCAGACGGGGCAGATAATAGGGGTGCTGCATGCGAATATAGATGGGGCATAGTCAAGGGATATATGACCGATTCTTTCACTTCCTCGATGATATCGTCTAGGCCACCGATATCTAGTAGCAGTTAGTCAGTAATCACGAACTTCCCACACGAGTA
Organism: Monosporascus sp. mg162; assembly: GCA_004155945.1. Taxonomy (NCBI): domain Eukaryota; kingdom Fungi; phylum Ascomycota; class Sordariomycetes; order Xylariales; genus Monosporascus; species Monosporascus sp. mg162. Next base: position 8,032 of record QJNY01001288.1, read on the forward strand.
AACACCCACCATTAAACCCGACGGGTATGTCTTCGGGAGGGACCACTTCTAGCGCGACCAGGTTTTCGTACTCGTTGAGAACCAGGTCCTCTATGCGCGGGCCCCTCCTCGCACGGCCGCCCGAATCTCCTTGGTCGCCTTCTCCATAATCTCTTGATTTTTGCAGTCTTTGCAGGTTCGCTCGAGCCTTAATCCTGGCCTGCTCATGTTTCTCCTTGTCCGGATCGGCGAGGGTTCCTTGAAGGGTCGCTAGGAGGTTTCTGGCCAAGTAGTATGTTGCGCCGCACTGAGCTCAAACGTTAGAATTGTAGGACCGAGCGAGGAGATGGACGAGGAACGGTACCGTGCCGATGATTAGAAGCAAGTCCCAGAGATGGTCGAGGCCATTTCGTCTTCGGTCGACCATTGCGAATGCCTGCTCAAGCCAAGTCCGAAGCATTTGCTGCTTCTTATCGGCAAGTAAGGGCAAAGGGGACGAGACCTAAAACTATTGGTATTGAATGTGGTCCGACAAGGCCATAAAATAAGAAGGGCATATGCAGAGAAATATTAGATCCGCGTGGCAAGGCCTCGCGTTACCGAGCAGATCAATGACCGAAAGCTGTCGGGCTGTCTGTTGCTAAACCGAGGGACACCGATGCATTATGTAAGCACCTGGGCAGTCACTGAAGGAGTACTGGGAAGCGGCCAGGTGTAGTTCATTAGATTAGATAGCAGGCGCATGTACGTATCCAGTAATATTCACTTTATACGGCATAAGTAGGTATACAATTATCCAGTTCCCACACGTGGCAGAAGCTTTGAAGATCCAAGCAACTTGAGGTCAGTCCCAGGTAGGTAGGACACAAGTAGACATACATACCTAGACACATACATACGTGGGGTAACGCACCCTAATGTTAGCTTCGAATGGTCTTTTCGGCGATCGCGCTTTTTGTTTACATTTGAATACCAAACATCGATTCGTCTGTTCCTATCGGTTGTAGGCCGTCGCGGGCTTCGCAACTCGCCATTGGTTTATTGGAATCATTCTCCATCGTCCTCTTAGGGTCCGCACGCAGCCAAGGGGCAATTTTACTGGAAATTGACGCTGATATTACTCATTTAACTCTACGCGCCGCTATCGCGAAAGGAAACCGCCGCTACTACAGATATTAAAAAATATCTCGTCGATGTCAAGGTTGAAGGCCAACGCATTGCTCGGATTGGTGGACTCCGACGAAGAAGGGTCAGACATACTATCTAGGACACCCACCGATAACCACAAATCATCACGAACCATGGCGCCTCAAAAAAAAGTCCACGCGACAGCGAGCAATCGAGTCGCCAGGTCTGCTCAGGCTACGACGCGTAAAGCATTAGCAGAGAAGCCGAGTAATGTTCAGGAGAAATCAGCGGCGGGAAGGGGCAAGAAGCGCGCCGCTCCCGAAGAAGAGCCAGCGCTAGATAAGGGCTTGCGAGATGAGAATGCGATCGTGTTGAATTCAAAAGCCAAAGGTGCAAGAGGGCGTCCCAGGGCTGCAAAGGCGCCGAAGACGATAGAAGTAGAAGACGAGACACCCGAATCCCAGCCAGAGCCTGCGGCTCAACCAGCTATTAAGAGGGGACGTAAGCCGCGGGCCAAGGTTGAGACACCACCTGCAGAGCCCGAAATACCCGAGACCCAACCGCAAGAGCCGGAAATTCCAGAGACGCAACAACCTGTTGAGACTACGGAACTCAGTCTAGATGAGGACGAGCAAATGGAGGAGCTCCCCACCTACAGCGGTGGCGTAACATCGTCTGTTCAACGCGCGCAGCCGCGCATTCTCTTCAGCGCAGACCGTAGGACGGTCGCCGCCTCAGACTCGGAGCTAAATGATCCATCGATGAGGAGACGAGTGGGACACTTGATGCGGAAGTACCAGGACCTGGAAGCCAAGTATCGGGATCTACGAGAGATTGGAGTCAAAGAAGCAGAGCGCAATTACGACCGGCTAAAGCAACAATCGCAAGAAAAGGCTGACAGTAGGTCCACATCAATGAATCGCGACGGACGAATTTTGACTAACCTCGTTCCAAGCGGCCAATGAGCTTATCGCCACCTTGAAGGCTCAGCTCGCCGCCCAGACGGAGCTCGCGAAGGAGACTCAAAGTTTGAGGGAACAGCTGGAGGTTAGCCAAACCAAGGCTGACCAACTGCAAAATCAACTCGCCGAAGCCAATGCTGCCCTGACTGGCGCGAAAACGGAGATCAAGGCGCTTTCCACGAGGCTAGCTGCCGCGCGATCGGCCGAGGCGGCCAGTATCAAGGTCCCGGGCAGCGCTATGAAGGGCAACAGCCAAAACAACCGGCTACTCGCAAACGCCGAGGCGGCGGTTCAACAAGCACAGATGAAGGAGGATCTGTACGCGGACCTGACGGGCCTGATAGTGCGAGGCGTCAAGCGGGAACAAGACGAGGAAGTGTACGACTGCATCCAGACAGGCAGGAACGGAAGTGAGTCCCGCACCATTCACCTAACACATGCAGAAGGGTAGTACTAACCATGCATCTAGCTCTTCATTTCAAGCTAGCCATGGGAGTCGACGGCTCGTCGGACAACTTCGAGGAGACGCAGTTCTTATACATGCCCCAGCTCGACCCGAGCCGCGATCAAGGTCTGATCGAGCTGCTTCCCGATTATCTCGCGGAGGAGATCACCTTCCCCAGGCCACAGGCGGCAAAGTTCTACTCCAGGGTCATGAAGTCGTTGACCGAGCGTCTCGATTGAGCCGTCGGCATCTCTTCCGCTCGAGCCTTGTTTTATGATACCCAATCGGTTCCCGTTTGAGACTTCTGGGAGGAGTTCGGGGTTGGAGGCGATGCCTGAGCATTGTTGTTGCAGAAAGTGCTGCTGCACTGCATGTGTGCCAAGGGTATATATCTAATTTAATAGAGATTACTGATTTGCGGTGCATCCATGTTGTTGAGCACATATGCTATGGGATGTGAATGAATCCAAAATGGACACTTTTCCATTAAGTAAGTATACAGATACAAATTCCTCGTGAAATGCTGTTGTACGCCGATATTAAGTGCCTACAATTTGATTTCGTTCCTACAATACGCATTCCATTCTTTTTTTCAAAACACCCAGCCGTTGAAATCATCCACGAAACGCACTGCGGCAGCAAGATAATGCTCGTGCACATCCCCCCAAGTGCGAGCAGCCTCCCTCATGGCACGCACAGCTGCATAGTGTAAGCTTCAAGCCCGATTAAATGGAGGGTTAAATGGATCATATACCTTTCACGAAGTGAGCGTCAGTCGCATACGGCCCATTGAGGGCCCTGTCCTCGACATGATTCCAGTATTTCCCGGCAACCTCTCCGGGCTTGATGTAGTCGGGGTCGATCTTCGGGCACAGCCGTATCATGTAGACGGCCACCGTCAGGAGCCACCATTCCCGGACCACGTTGATGTGGTACTTGGCGGGTATGAATGGGAGCAGAATCCGCACGGCGTGGCTGGTCGTGAGGAGGTGGACGATGAAGAAATTGTACGAGTGCGTTCCCGGCGGGACCGTGGCGACGAGCAGGGCAACCGCGGCTTCCTGAGACTCCCGGAACTGCTTGACGGGGTCCTCGAGAGTCCAGGCGTTCCAGTACTCAAGGACGAGGTCCTCGTGCTTCTCGAAAAGGGGTTCAAAATTGGCAAAACCCGGCTCCTCGAACAGACCCTTTAACCGCTGGTCGGCGGCCATCTTTCCAAGCAACTCTAGCGGGGAGGTGGATTTCATCGAAGATGGCTTCGTATAGGACGGGTCATCGATGTACTTGTGCAAGAAGTTGTACTGTACAGACGCCATACTTAGAGCCTCTATGGCAATCTCCTTGTTATCCATCTCATATGCATAGCCAAGATGGATTAGGGGATGCCCAACTAGCATTGTCAGTAGCTGCACGCGGATAAGTAGGAAGAGCACTTACGACCACCAATAAGACCGTTCACCAACGGCTCCTCGCCACTAAACATGTACTCTTCGACGACCCTCTTCCAGTCGTAACGATACTTCATGGCTAGGGCATCCTCGAAGAAGTCGACGTAGGCACGCTGATACCTCTTGTCCCCAAGGAAATCTCTCCAGTCCCTTTCGGTCACCTCGGCGGGGGACTCCTTCCACGGCTCGAGCTCCTCGGATTCCACATCGTAGATCTTGTGCAGCTGCCTAACGTCGGCGCCGAGGAGATACGCCGAGCACAGGATGTGCGGCATATGATTATCAAATTGCAGGTTGTGGTAGATGATGGAATGGTTCACGTGGTTCGCCCTCAGCAGGTGCTTGAGCGTCCTGGGCCGTTTCTCGGGCGCCGTCTCCACATTGTGAACTTCGACCGGCGGAATGTCGATGAACCGGCTTTTCCCATCAGAACCGGGCACGAACCAGTTTACAATCGGGATATATGAGAGTAGTGAAGCCATTATGACTTTTTACATGATAGTTGGCCAAGTTTCATCCGTTGACATCGCGACGAGTGGCAATGACGCAACTTGAGGTCGGGGAAGGGAACATCGCATTGTTCAATTTATCATCGTATAGGTTCACTATGTGGGGTGTTGTATGCGATTAAACGGCATTATGCAACATCCCAGCGCAGAGTCCTTGTTTCGAGGTGAGCTAGACGCTAATCTTACCGAGGTGTTCATCTTCTCTGTCCACCAACCGCGACGCGACCACGAGACAAGATGCCCCCGTCGCATCCCATTCTAATATATGCGGAGCTGTTATCAAATATACGGCAAGTATCTGTTGGGTGTACTCTACAGACACCGAGCTCTTCTAGCACAGAAGCCACAATCACATCTGACGGCCTGAGCCTTGCAATCCGGCATAATGGCATGGACCGGACGATCCATCTGCCCGGCCGGGTCAATTCGCCTTCGCGATTGCCAATTCCTAAAATAGGTTCAAAGAGCTTGACATGGAGGTTACCTCTTGCATCTACTACCAGTGCCAATGTCCAGACTGGTGTAGCGGACCAGCCTGTCCCCTGGTCGGCCAGCGATCTAGAGCCAGGCCTTGGCATCAGCTGTAGAGCTTGTCATGCAATAATCGTCAAACAGAACACACTACAAGTTTGGAAGGATTTGCCTAGCGAGAACTGGGCTGAAATGATGGAGTTTTGGCACTGCCACAAACCTCATGATCACAAACAGGACGAGGAAAGTCTGGCTCATAAGGCTTACGGTGCAAACTCGCGTATTTCTGCCCAACCTAGTGTCGGTTTCGTTGACCTTACTTCCTTCCTACTTTCTGAAACTGATATCGACAGCGCCGCTGTAAGTAACGCTCTCAATCCCCCTTCCACAAAGACGTCCGGATGGGTATATAGAAGGTGGCCAAACCAGCAGCCTCGCTCACTCAGTGGCGTGGTCACCGATACTCATACCCTATATCGAAAAAGCCTCACTACTCGTGGTGCAGTTATCGAACCCTGGCGAAGCTAAGGGTTTGGTTTCAGCATCCTTGGAGGCGCCTCTATCTTTCTGCGAGATCTTCCCAAGATACGAAAGTCTTGCGATTATATAGAGGGACAGGCTAAAGGAACACTAATATGTATATGATACTGCACCAATGAGGCAATCCAAAAGAGTGATGCGCATGTTGCTAATGTCTATACTTCCAGGTCGCCCGCATTTTGGCGTCGTCAAATTTGAACGGTAACAGAGGCGATCCTGGCCAAGGCACATCTGAGGAAGTGGTAGAGACGCCGGTCTCAGAACAGACCTTAGCATTATGTAGCGCCTGTAAGAGGATATTGGGGCTCTCAAATGGTAAGGCATCGTCCATCTCCTTGTTCAAATGGCGAGTCAGTGTCGGCCGGCTTGAGCACAGAGCTGCCGTTATTGAGCCCAACCTGGCGGAATGTGTCAGCGCAATATTGCTAGCAACAATGGCCCGATCCGGTTGTTCAAAGTCAATCCTGATGCCAATGAAAATGGCACAACCAATGGCGCACTCAGAGCTCTCGGCCTTGGAACAGGGTACCAATGCCCGATCACTGCTCAATATCTGGGTGTTTAACGGCAACATCACTTTCTCTTCGACGGAAGAGCCCAAATCTCCCTTGAGCGCTGTGAAGGTCCTCTATCGGCTAGTCAGCGAGGAGGAAGCGAACAAGATGCTAGAATCGATGACATCGGATGTTCAGGATATCGCACTGCCAGCTGATGCGATCGACGCAATCACCGGTATCCTCGGCAAAAGTAACAACCTCCTTCCTGAGAGCGACCGTCATTTCAGAGAATGGACGGTTGGACTCCTGGAGAAATGGGTCCCCACCCCCGGTGATGTCTAAAGGCTAGCGGACTAGATCAGACCTGGATGCAGAGGCATCCATGGTAACCATGAGCCGGATTTCCCCTAGAGCCCGTTGTAGTCGGTACGGATGCTGACTTCTGATCCGCGAGATACCTGCTTCGGAACACTTGGGCCTCCAGGGAGCTTCTCTTTGTTTTCGCCCGGCATCATGTCAGACGCAACCTCCACTCAGGAGTGAGAAGGTTTGTAGGATGGACAGCACATCAAAACCAAGTAGAATGCAAAAAGTATCTCTAAGCTGCGCCGGTGAACGAGCTAGGGCAGAACGTGTCTCTTCGGAGCCAAGGAATAATCCGCCATCACTGGTGATAAGTGTGGTTCTGAAAGTCGAGCTGGCAGCGCCTTATTCCTTTAATGGACGTTGATACCCCTCCAATTACGCTCATTACAAAGTATATATTACTGTAATCGTGGCTCAAGTTTCCCGGTTCTGGATTGTTCCCTCACCACCTTTGATAGATCGAATCCAATAGGACGGGTCTCTGTCGTACGGTCAAGAGAGGTGATTGGCAGCCTCCACTGTCTACCGCATCTTTAACTTCAAGCTAGACTACTCGCCCATGGAGGGTATGTATCCTTATCGACACCTATGCGACCGATACTACGTATGAATCTGCGAGAGGAGAAAGAACGAAATGACATTTACTCAAATCAGAACTTTGCCATAGCACGCACAGGACTTTGCGGGGGCGACGGTCATCTGCATATGACACCTAGCCGGAGTTGAAGCCAAGGTCCTTGGTTCTGACACCCGAAAGACGCATGAAAACCGTTGATGGGAAGGAGGTACACCCCGAAGGCTGCGCGGTATGGAATTTAGCACGCGAAACGGAAACAGTCCCACATATTGAATAGCAAATCTTTAGATGGAGCTCAGGAGGCGAGGCACGTAGGCGTGTGCGAGAGCCCCCCGATGCGAGTCATCATTCTAGTGCCTGAAGCGTGTATGGCCCGGAATAAGGGGATAGATAGGCAGACGATAGCAGTATTAAGAGAATCAGCGTCATCTACGCCGCGGTTCTGCTCAACGTAGCATAAAGTTAGCCTTCGTCGACAGGGAGAACCGGATCCTGTGGCCGGTTCCGTAGAGCCACTTGCGATGCCGCATTGAATCCTGAGACTTTGACGGAGAAGTCAGCTGACTAGAATCTCAGAAAAGGGTAATTTGGGTTTGGTGTCTTGTGTGTCTTAGCTATGATGGCTCACCGTGTTCCATAGAATAGGGAGTAGACGATAGTCCCCACATGTCCATAGCAAAAAGCCGTCGTGATCTCGAAATCGTCAGATTTTAATCACGGGGTATAACGTTGGCGCCTGTCAAGTCGCTTGAGTTTCTGAATACTCCCACGTACATAGATGATATACGTCAAGGACGGCGATGGTAAGGCACAACCGGTCAGACAGGATCGATCCTCTTGACTAGGCAATTCCGTAGTGAACGAGCTGGAAGTTAACTAAAAAATATAATAGGCAATGTAAATGAGTGGGCTGTACAGCAATTCCTTCCGCTTTAGGATCGCCCGTATCGTAGGAAACCAGCTGGCTTCATTTTCAGGATAGAGCCTCACTCATGCGTCGTCTCTGATTAGGAGAGGAGGGCTCCATAACATAACGAGGTGGTCAGCAATACGGCTATGAACGAAAAATGTCTCACATCTTACGGAAAGAAAAAAGAAAACCTCCCATACAGGGGTTCGAACCCTGGCCTTCGCGGGTTTTCACTCATGGATGAAAACGCGATATCCTCAACCACTAGACGATATGGGATCTATGACAGGTTGACAGCCTGGGATCCCTTATAACAACGGCTTCCCATGCGTACCTGAGGTAGCTAGCTCCCTGAAACCGGGACGGGTAATTGCTTTCCATTCATTCTTTGTTCGTTGGCCCTCACCTCCAGCTCGAAACCCGACAGACGCGGCGGGCAGGCGCCCAAGGGTGGGTGCGTGGTTTGACACTGTATTTGTACCTACTTCTTGTCGTTCGCTTTCTGGATATTCCTAATCGCTAATGGCTCGCTTCCTTGCCCCTCGTGAGATAGCTAGGTACTAGGGTTCCCGGTTCGGCAGAGAATATCTCGGTAGCTTATCACTATTCCAGGGCGTCATTAGCTTACCGAATGAATGTTTGTTTATAGAAGTAGTCGATGGAACCCGGTTGCTTTCTCCTCTCCTTTCTCTCTCCCGTCCCCAGATTATCGTTGTAGTCGCTGGCCACCACATCCAGGCCATCGCCTCCTCGCCTTCTTCGAGAACTAGGTAAGATGACGCTGCTCAGTCAGTTGCAGCATCGTCCCCTTATTGCAGTGAATACAGGGTAAGTGGTATAGGTAGAAGCTATGGTGTTTCTCCTAAAGCAGTACGTGGACTGTAGTCGTCGCTATCTATCCTAGGATTAGGAATCCCTGTTACGGAGACGAGTCTCCCGTCCGGTCTCAAGCTCTTTAGATGGGAGATCTGAAGCCGGAGCCTTGAAAGAGACTTGCTTATAGAATTCTGGACACGCTATCTACCCGGTCACGCACCGGGGTATTCATAGACCAAGACATCGTTATCTTGTTTTCCTTCTTCTCACCACAGGCACCTCTGGTTAGTTACTCCGGTTGGTTACTGTCGCAGCCGCTCTCGAACAAGGGTGTCTTATGCCGAGTGAAAGTCCCACAAAACTATAGTTCGCATCATCAGGAGGAAGGTCTCACCGGGCACGAGTAAATAACCCGAATCCGTGGTAACTTTCGTGACCCTGCGAAGAAATACCACGCTGGCGTTTCAAAAACGTCCCTGAAGAATCACATTTGTCTCGCCGCTGACTTGGCTTCGCCGGTACGAGTGATGGCGGCACACCAAGATTCTCGGTTCTTTGGCCAGCTTGCGTGGCGTTGCCGCTGACCCGGCGGCATTAGTATGTTCAATAAGAGGAAGGCAGGGAGAAAGGCAATCTATGAACGCCATCAGGTCCCAGCAATGTGGTAGTCGGCAGTCAGCAATAGATACCACGAGGTGTTTACCAGGCGCTGTCCATCTGCTCCGTAGGGCTGACAGAGGCTGATAGAGAGCGCAGCAGACGCTTAGTAGCGGCTTTGTAAAGCAAGTGTAATTAACCGCAATTCATTTACCGTAAGGACTGGGCGATGGAGTGAAAATGCAGGTAACTCCACACAGAAGAAACGATCTGAAGGGAGCAAATATGTATTAGCTAGCAAAAGACACGCCGATGAGTGGACACAACATATCTCATCACGAACCCTCGCTTGCTGCAGGGAGGGGCAAGAACATGAAATCAAAGAGTTTTGGTCTGCAAAGGAAGAGACTGCATTGCCGGACGCCGACACTCCTGGCGGGATTCGACCCCGAACACCCTAACATCTGGACATGCCGGACGCGATATTAAATTGCCCGTACTGGACCTCTCGGAGAACATGCACCCGCTGCGTCAGGGATACATGCTCCATATGGGCAACGAGTGATTGGCGGCACCGGGCCGTGGTAGGAGGTTTGTAAGTAGAGATCACGTCGAAACCTGAACGAAACCCCCTTTCTAACGCCATCCCGCCGCGAGGAGGGTCCCTACGTAGAAGTATAGAGCTGAAGGTTGAGGAATGTCATTGCCTAGTAGTCACGTCATCGAGGGACATCAGCTTATTACCGGACCCAACCAGAACTCGAAGGCAGATCCGTGCCCGTACTAGATCCGTGTCCATCTGCCAAGGATGGGATGGGATGCGCACACTTCCAGGCTGAGCTATCGAGATCCTCGTTCCTAAAGCTGCAACGGCTTAGAGACCCCGTCCAGTAGTCCACGACCAGTTTAAAGCAGAGGGTATGGGCATCTCAGAATGGTCGAAATAGGGGCCGGAACGCGGCTCTGAAATGACGATGGACTGCTGTGGACCAAGGCAGGAGAAGGTTCACGTGCCTTTTTGGTGGCATCAGTTGGAACGGACCTCGAACAAATAGACGACAACCTAATTCTACGTAACTTGACCACCAGTTTTCCTGGTGATATTTAGAGGTCATATTGCTTCGGTCTCTGGAATTCCCCGAAATACTTGCAAATGCATGATCGTCAGCTCATATCTTAGAAGTGCGTAAGGTCTCTGTACGACATATCACCCTGACTCCAAGACTGTAAGCTACAGATATCGCCCCTCTCGCAGACAGGCGACCTGCAATGAGCAGCTTCGGCCTGGAACCCCAGTTATCAACTGAAGGCACGTGTAAGACATGAACACATGGCTCGATTGGTATTTCATTTCCGTTTTGTAGCTATTTTCGCTACGCCAGATGCACATGAACCCCGGCGACTCCTGATTGAGACCCAGAAAGAAAAAATTGCCGCAATGCCCCCGTTTATTCGACAACGATGTTGGTCTTCTCCGACACGTACATGCCGTCCAAGAACTATGCTCAGGTTAGCATGAGGAAAGAAAGACGTCATAGGATGCCAGCCGCCAAGCGTACCTTTCGGATATCCTTGTTTCGGACCTTGCAGATCTGTTGGATGTCTGCTGCGCTTTGGGAGACGTTCTCCAGAGAGTTGCCCATCAAGATCAGCTCATCCTTCTGTGTCTTGGAGATCTCGACATCGACACCGGGGTGCATGACGACTCTCCGGACGAGCTTCTCGCCAATGAAGTTTCTGCAGCCGAACAGTCAGCATGGCTGCCTCACATGACCGCATCACCCTCCGACGCCCTCTCCGTGGTCTCGCGGATCACCCAGAAACATACCGGATCTCGACCTCGTGGTTGCCCGTCTCGGCGTTCTTGTCAATGGTCACGTTGATGGGAAAGTGAGCATAGACGTATCGCATCTTGTACTTGAAGCCCTTCGTTACACCGATAATCAGGTTGCTGATGTGGGTTCGGACGGTTCGGAGGGTGGCGACGTTCTTGCGGGAGCCGTGGTGGATCTCGATGCCGATAACGTTCTTCTTGGGGCGGGAGAAGTTGACGGCCAGATGGCTCAGGTCCTTTGAGAGCTTGCCTGTTTCCCCTCGGTCAGAATCCCCCCCGCTCCCAAGCACATAATTATCAGAGTATTATCGCACCTCGCGGGCCCTCGACGGTGACGTTCCTGGACTTGATGTGGACCTTGACTATTTCCAAGAGGACGCGTCAGTAACTTTTTTCGGCATCATTGCGTAAAACCTCCACCTAGATCTCTACTGCCGACATTCGCGTTCCACGATTTCCCTGGACCCGAACAAATATAAAGCCGAGTGGGACGTACCTCCCTCGGGAATCTCCAAGGTCTCCTCGCTGTGGATGTAGCGCATCTTGACGGTGGTTCTGGGAGAAGGTCGACCTGCGGGGGGAAGAGTTTTAGTACGGCGCGCAAAGACGAAATTTCCGCTGACAGAGAGGTTTCCGAATATATCGGAAAGCCAGACGGCAGGACACTGATTCCGAGGCAATTGAGCAGGGCCGGACGGCGTACCTTAAGAATTTGGCGATTGGGGATTCGGGGTGTTGAACTCTTGTTAAAAGTCGGCTCCAATGAAGAATTTCGATCTGCCTCACGAAATCTGTGTGCTAAAATTTCGGGAAAGAATACAAAGGTACTTAGGGTTGAAGGTTGAGCTGGGTACGTACCGGTGTACATGCTCCGTGCGGTTCGGCTCAAAGGCTTATCTTTGGATCTGTGGCTGGAGAGTTACTTGCCCCCACTCTAGAAGCTCCAGCCACATTAGTTCTATCTCTAATTCCATTCATCTTCTTTAGCTGAGGTAAGCCCGCCAAGCTCCAATATATCCATGCAGTTAAACCACCCGCCCGGAATATCTCGCTACCTACGTAGTACCTCTTATCCACGACATACCTACGTGTTCGACGAGCTGCAAGTCCGGCTTAGCTTGGGCTACCTTCCCTATTCGCGAATCGAACCTCTGACGCCGCGGCGCGTTGCCTAAGATGTCGTACTTCTTCTCGACGCCGGTCGATATAGACATCGTCTTCGTAAGTCGCTCAGCCCCACCGGACTCCAGTACATGCGCGTCGAAGCTCCGTTGTGTTGTGCGCGGGGAGCTGCTCTTACATGCGGACTTCGTCTTGAGACGCCGGCTTGCTGACCGGGTGTGCGTTGCATAAGGAAGATGCGGATGAGCGGCAGATGGTAGACATCCGCTTGGACAAGAACAGGCGGGAGAAGGCGCCTCTCTACATGGACGGGGAATCCGTGAAGGGCGCAGTGACGATAAGACCGAAAGATGGCAAGCGGTTAGAGCACATGGGGATCAAGGTGCAGTTCATCGGCACTATAGGTTCGTCGCCGCCGAGTCCAGCCTACCACCGCCACCAACAATAGCCTTCTATGAAGCCCTTAAATAAAAGGGGGAAAGAGTCCACAAGCTAACGTCCGTCCCTCCACAACGGCAGAGATGTTCTTCGACCGGGGCAACCACTACGAGTTCCTGACGCTGAACCAGGAGCTGGCCGCGCCGGGGGAGCTGCAGCATCCGCAGACATTCGACTTCAACTTCAAGAACGTGGAGAAGCAGTACGAGTCGTACAACGGCATCAACGTGAAGCTGCGGTACTTCGTGCGCGTGACGGTGGCGCGACGCATGGCCGACGTGATCCGCGAGAAGGACATGTGGGTCTACAGCTACCGCGTGCCGCCCGAGATGAACAGCAGCATCAAGATGGACGTCGGCATCGAGGACTGCCTGCACATCGAGTTCGAGTACAGCAAGAGCAAGTACCACCTCAAGGACGTCATCGTCGGCCGCATCTACTTCCTGCTCGTCCGCCTCAAGATCAAGCACATGGAACTCAGCATCATCCGCCGCGAGACCACCGGCGCCGCCCCCAACCAGTACAACGAGAGCGAGACCCTCGTGCGCTTTGAGGTACGTTCCCCCTCCTCTCTCCTGACGTGTCTTCGTGACTGTCCTCTCCCTTCTCTTTCTCCACTCACCCACTTCCCCCTCTCGAAGCCCCCAACGACTTCTTGCCGCATGGAGAAGGCTAACTCACATACAACAGATAATGGACGGCTCGCCCTCGCGCGGCGAGACGATCCCCATCCGACTATTCCTCGGCGGCTTCGACCTGACGCCGACGTTCCGCGACGTCAACAAGAAGTTCTCGACGCGGTACTACCTGAGCCTGGTGCTGATAGACGAGGACGCCAGGCGGTACTTCAAGCAGTCCGAGATCATCCTGTACCGCCAGGCCCCCGACGCCGCCGCCGCCGCCGCCAACGGCGCCGACCCGAACGCCATAACCTCCGTGCCTGAGTCGAAAAGGCCCGCGCCGTTGCCCGCGGCGGCGTAGGGAGGAAGACGACGACGACTATACGGGGGGCAAGGAAGGAAGGAAACTCCTTTAAAGCGGGCGTAGAGGAAGTTCCGTCAATGGCCGTAGAGGAAGAAGGGCCTGCCCTGTGAGGAGCGAGCAAGGAGCAAGGCAAGGCTCGGGGCTTGTGGATTGGTCTGTACATAATATCCCTTTTCGGGTCGGAGAATGCTGCGACTGAGCACGCGCGGACATGGGATGGCATGGCGTTCGAATGGTCTTACTCAAGGGGCATTATTATTCTGTTAACTGATTAATCCAGTCGACTAAACGCTGGCTGGGCGAGAATCGAGGATATCAATTTATTGCCTGTTTGCGCCCCCCTGCCCTTGCGATCTGAGTTTTAGCCCCTATCCACCTTCTAAAAACGCACGAGGTATCATTGGTCAACTTTTTTGCCTTTATCATTACACAGCTACGTCGCATCTGCTCTCAGCTCTCCTGATCCTCGGTCGGCCACTCCGCCCGCGGCGCGGCGCGGCGCGGCGGCGCAGAACGGCACTACCTGGCGTCTAGTACTGCCCCCCTCCCCCTCTCCCCCCCCTGCCGTTACAGAATCTCCATCTCGTCACCGGCCGCGAAGCCGAACTGGTTGTTCTGGATGGCGGCGATGCGGTCGAGCTCGTCCTGGTACTCCTTGCGGACGTCGGCGAGCGTGACGACGCGGCGCTTGGAAACCCCCCCCGGCGCCGCCGCCGGGGCCTCGGTCGCGACCCACGCCTGCTTCGGGTCGACGCAGCTGAGCGCGTTGATGAGCATCAGGTACTGGCGGGTGACGGGGGTGTCGAGGGCGTCGGCGCCGCCCTCGTCGCCGCCCGCCAGCACCAGGTCGCCCTCGCCGAGCTGCCGCAGCTTCTGGATGCGGTCGAGGAGCACCGCCGCGGCGCCGCGGTAGTCGTTGCGCCGGACGCGCCACGCGTACAGGATCTGGTGGTAGGGGACCCCCGTGACCACATCGATCGTGTCGCGGCACTTGTGCGCCAGGATCTCGTCGACGGCGTTCTGCAGGCCCGGAAACGGCAGCTCGACCAGTTCCGCGTTGTGCAGGTTGTCGCACATCTTCTGAACGAGCTTTTGCAGGCACGAGTGTTGGAGAGCGCGGTCTTTCATCGCCACGAGCGTCGAGTGCGCCAGCTCGAACTGCGAGATGGCCGTCGCTCCGTTAAATAGACGACTCTGCATTTCTATCCGGACCACGTCCGCATCTGGCGTCTTGTTATTGATGAACTGCAGGGATAGCCGAGCAAACTCGACCACGAAGGAATAGGCCTTCTGCTTCTCGTATAAGGAGACAATATGGGCATAGTATCGTGGCAATCCCGCATACAGTAGATTCCATTCCGTGTCATTGAGCAAGCCGCTACTATGTCTGTCTTGTTCCTTATTCAACGATATGCCTAGACGATAAGTTAGCAACTACTGATGTATAGTGCCAGTGGGTAAACTTACTCATGCCATAGGCCGCCTTTTTGAAGTAAGTCGCGGCAGTAGTGAGATCTTTTAGGGCCAGATGGACTCGACCTTGGACGTAAGTGGCAAACGGCGTCTCGTCGCATAGACGACTGAGCTCTAGGGCGAGGTCTGGCCTTTCTTGGACGAGCAAACCGCATTGTATGAAATGGGGTTGCAGTTCGATATTGCTATTCGCTGCGCAGAGGTCTGCCGCAAGTTCTGCAATCGCCGAATGCGTAGATTCCGCGCTGTTAAATCCTAGGAGATGTGCCACGTTAGCTTCGAGAGCTGTGACTACGACGTGCTCATCAAACTGGCGCTTCGCGGCCAATGGAGATTCAGTCGCGGTCGAGTTATTCCTGTCTATCTTTGAGAGTGGTATCGGGATTTGGGTGCCGGATAGCCACCGAATGAGCTCGAGTCGTTGAAGAGAGTCGACTAGGGACCGGTAGACATGTCCGATATCAACTCGGTTGTGCAGGGCGTCTTCGGGTTGGTCGAACTCAAATTCCATATGAACCAGGAGAAGAAGCTGGCTAAAACAGACGCTCCACTGCAACTCAGCTAGATCTTCGGCAGACTTGAGAGAAACCTTTAGTCCGAACTCAGTCAGAGGATAGTGAGCATCCTTGGCTGAGGGTTGATTACAACATTTGATAAGCCTGTCGTAGAGGGGCGTTGATACGGCATTGAAGTTTTGGCCAAGGGCATCAGTTACCTGTGCGCACTCCTCGTCCGAAATCTGGCGCCAGAACCCTGCCTTGTCTGAGAAGAATTGGATTCGTTCGTAGTCCGTCTTGGTCGTCTGCTGGAACAGCTCGGAACGCAATACGGCATTGCAGATCTGTAGCATGCCGTCCGAGAAGCATTCCAGAAAGTTGCGTCCGGTAGAAATCAGAGTTGATAAGGAGTCGGGCGGATTTGGATAATGGCAAATCGCCTCGAGGTCGCTGCACTCTCTGACGGCCGATATGCGATCCGCGCATACGATCCAGGGCATTCTCGACTCGGGCTCGTAGGCCAGGGCGAGTGCTTCCCCCCTAGGTTTATCCAGCTCGATCAGAATCCTATAGAATTTGCGCCACTGCGATTCACTCGAAGCTCGGAACTGCTCATTATCAATCTCGCCTGCTGATGTCCGACCCAGGGAAGATGTGGAGGCAATAGCAGAGCATATGGACTCGGCGAGACACCGGTTGTTGCGAGAAGGCCTCTCTTTGGATCTGCCAATGGCGCGCTCATATGCGTTCAACGCCGCTTCGATGGTAGCCCTTGGGAATTTTCCTGGGGAGAGTATGACCCGCAGCCATTTTTCCGTGACATCGGTAGGGTCAGTCGGTCCCGAAGTCTGCGCGGTCGAGATGGAGTTGTCAGAGAAGACGGTAAACCAGCGGTTCTTCCATGCATCGTAAATTTCGTCCGTCTCAGGATTGCCGTGTGGAATTATGAATTCCAAACGCTGAACCCTGTATGCCATGTTGTTCTTCCAGAGAACCCACATCTGGACTACAGTGTGCAAGCCGTCGTCGAGTTCCTGATCCACGACGAAATCTGCCAGAGTCCACACATCGGATCCGGATGGAGGCCTGGGCACCAGATGGAGGCTTGGAAACATGTCGTCGATATCGACAGAGTTCGCATCGTCAGATCTCAGTCTCCAGAACTTGAACTCGCCGGATCCGACAGGCGAGTACGTGACACATAGTCGCTCCCCTTCTATTTCCCCAACGATACGGACTAGGTTTGTCTGGGACGGATCAAGTTGCCACTTCCCAGTCTCCTGGGGGTTTCTCTCGGCGTTTAGGAGATCCATGGCACCCAGAATTTGCCCGCTGTTAAGATTCCAAATTCGCAGGCGATGGTCGAGACAGACTGTAAACAGGAACGACGCGCCAGTGTTCCCCAGGCTCGTCTGCGCTGCAGCCGCGGCTGCAGTGAGATCCAAGTCTGGTCTGGTGCCCAGTATATTCCTGATGCCGTGAACCCATCCTTTCGAATTGTAGAAGGTTTCCTTCCATGGGCTCTGGTGACCTAGGAGCGCGTTAGAACCGCCGGCTGCACGCGAAGAGGGGAAGCCCGATACTTTACCATTAAGTGTCTTGTTCCTGTCGAAGCGGACCAAGCCGCCATCAGACAGAGTTGCGATGAACTGGTCATTGTTGACGACGAACAACCTGTACGGCTGCTTAATCTTCAGCGCACTGGACTGGTGAACTTTGCAGGCATCTCCGAGACCCGTCTCAGCAAACGAGCGCTTGCGGAAAGAATCGGGTCGCAGGAAGAGCGTGTATAACTGGTTGACGGTGTCGAGGACGAAGACGGTGAGCGCATCGTGCTCTTCCGGGTCGGTCAGGGCAACACATGACGGCCGTATTGGGTGCGGAAAGTGGAAGTTTAGAATGAGGTTGGCGTCGACGGTCTTGGGCGGGCGAAGGACATCGATGGCCCGAATGCTCAAGACCGTGTCGTCTTCTAGGACCCGCCAGAGGAAGCTCTTGGGATAACTGTGATGCTTTCGGTGATATGTCGAGGAAGTGGTGGCGCAGGTTCGGGCTCGCAGGTCATCGCTCTCTGCGTTTGCGTGCGATTTGTCTAGGGTCCCATTAGCTCGCCGTCGACTTCGTCCCTGGTTGACAGCGGAAGGGAGCTCTAAGTCGACTACGAAGGCGCTCGAAGATGGCTCGAAATTTAGCCGGGTCTCCTTGTATGCCATCCTGCGTCCATGAAGGCCTGCTCCCAAGCTATCGATTATGTATCCAGAGTACACTTTTAGGCGCCCCGGTATTTCCTCGACGCGGTGAGTAGGTTGGTCGCAGAAGGTATTTTGGACGCGCGAATGCGAGGTCTCAATCAAGGTACTTCAGCTTCGTACTGTAGTTACCCGAGCTACGACGATTGAATGTAACGGGTCGCTGACAGCTCCTATCAAGATCTTACGACCGTTTTGCAGCTGCTAAATACGGGTCCCAGCCGCCAGATAGAAATATGCAACAAAGCGATTCACGGCATTCTAAAGGTGCTCTAGCAGCAGAATCACGATGCCATCGACGTAATTCCAACCTTTAGACCGTGTAATGTTTTGCGAATTAATAAGATTGACCGTGATAACTGTGCCTATTTCTCTATAGCAAGCATCTTGGTTCCCACAATATGATGCAAAGTATGTACAGAAGTAATCTGATAAAAGCCAAGAAGGCAACTATATATAGAGATAATAAGTTCCAGACGCCGAAAGCCATGCATACCTCATAGTCATTACTGTTCTAAACGTGCATTCATCCCACGCTTCGTGTCTGATGTCTTTCAGGACCGCGAAAAGCCACCGCCCTGCATATAGAAATATGGTTAATCCTTCTCCATGTCCTTTGGAGAAGGATCACCAATACCATCCTCATTGATAGCGAAGAGACAATCGCTTTCGGGCAAGCAAGGGCTGTCGTAGATCTTGGCAATACGTGTCTCGCCACGGCCCTTCTTCAGACTGATTCTGGTTGTGCTCGCGTGCGCGATGATATTACCGCCAATGGGCTTCTTGGGGTCGGGGTTGAACATAGCGCTAGGTCCACCATCTACCTGAGCAACGACCTGGTTGGTAATGACGACTGCGATCCCGAACTCGTCTGCTAGTCTTTGTAGGGTACGCATAAACTTCGCCAGATGCGTCTGACGAGACGAAAGTTCTCCCCGGCCCAAGAAGTCAGTCCGATACAGCGAAGTCGCACTGTCCACAATGAGAAGGGAGAATCTCGTCTCACACATCATTGCCGACGCTTGATTGAGTAGCTGAAGTTGGTGGTCTGAGTTGTACGCTCGCGCATAGGCGACATTGTCGAGAACCTCCTCCCCGGAGAGACCGTAGCGGTTCGCCACGGCGAGTAATCGTACAGGTCTGAAAGTGCCTTCGGTGTCAATATAGAGGCATTTGCCCTCACCACCGCCCATGTCGAAAGGGAGCTGGCAGGTGACCGCCAGGGTATGACAGATTTGACTCTTGCCAGTGCGGAATTCGCCGAAGAGTTCTGTCACCGAGCCGGTCTCGATACCACCAGCCAGTAAAGTATCCAGGTTCTTCGACCCAGTCGTGATTGAGATGAGTTCGCTTCTTCGCTGATGCATCTCAGTAGCAGTTGTGAAACCCATAGGAACTAGCTTAGAAGCTACTCAAGTGTTAGATGAGGTGCATAGAAATGGCAAGTAGGTAAACCGGAGTGACTGACCTTCCGCAAGGATCTTGGCCGCCTTTTGCTCAGAGATACCCTTTATCTGTTCAAGAGTCCGCCTCGGAGTATAGGCAACCGACTCGACTGTCTGATAGCCCCCATCGATAACCAATTGAATATCACGCTTTGTAAGACCGGCGAGGCCCTTACAGAGAATCTGTTAGCACTGCAGAACGCGCACTCCGCTAAGAAATAAGCTTACTTCAAGCGCACTGAGAGGCGTCGGAGCGCCAGGGCCAGTCATGCTGCTCTCGTCACCCATCTGGCCATCCTCGTATTCCTCCGCCATTTCTTCGCACAATTGGGTATATTTACAAGGTCGGTGATCTCGTCAACCCGCGGAACAGACAGAAGGAGACACAAGCTTCGCAGGATAGCGACTTAGAAGAATTAGGAAGATGAAGATGAGGAAATACGCAAGTCTCGAGTATGACACACTTGATTAATTGTCGTAAGAACGCGTCGACGCGGCTGTTGTGGCAAACATGGTGGCAGAAACAACAAAATTGGTGACGGAAACCTTGCGCGAAGTCACGTGAGCATCAATCTAACTTGGCAGCCAGCATATGTCGGGCACAATTGAAATGACTAATACAAGTACAAAGAAAGGCGATGCCGCTGACGTTATTGCTACTTCAACCGTCTCTCTACCTACCTGACATGTATGTAGTTAAGTACTAATCGTCGGCGCTTTAACCGCATGCCTCACTGCAGAGCCAACTACCGCATCAAAACCTACAAAATCGCGAAACATTATTTGGAAACAGGTACTAACTACCCAGTTGGTACTTACGCATTCAGCGCTACGCAAATATATACCGGCGAGAACGTCTAGAACAGGCGACAGCTAGAATTTAGCCTACGCCATCTTCACAAGATGCTGGCATTTGACGACGTTCCGGAGATTACGTCCGCCGTATGCCACCAATACCAATTCCGATGGTCATCACAAAAAAAAAAGAGATGATGGCGCGAGATCGTATTTAGATGGGTTCTATTAGCGCGGACACGTCTAACCGTGTACAATGATTACCATTTTCTCTCAGAGTGTATCTGTTTATTAATAAGTTATCCCCATCATCCTCCGTCGGACGTCCTATGCAGAACAGTAATAAGAGCATTCAGTTCCCTAGAGATACCTCTGATCGCCGTTCCCCCGTTGTTAACGCCGTGTGGATGCGGTCCCTTCCTTCATGATGCAAACACCAGTCAGTAATCGCCCGAGCAAGATCCCTCTCCAAATTCCCCGTGCATGTGGTGGTGGAGCCAAGATTTGATTGCGAATCGCACCACGCTCGATGACAGGCGATCCATTCGCACCCCAACTCCGTGTTTTGCGCCCTTCTTTCGCCAGGGCATACCGTGTGTACAAAATTTGACGTTCTTTTTGAAGTCCTTAAATTCACGGGCGGTCATGACCCTTCTTCTGAAGCTTGGTGGAATGCCTATTGCGGCTTCTATCCCGTTCGGCGCTGTCCGCGTCCGCTTGGCTGTTGGACCTGCTGAAGGTCCCCGCCGGGAGCACCTCGAAACCAGCATTGACCCTCCTAGACGACGTATTCGCGTGTGTTTCGCCAGAGTACGAACGCTGAGGGAACCGAATCTGCATGTCCGTAGATCCGTATGAATTGTTCGGGCGGTGGCTAGCCGCCTGCGATTCGCCGCTCGGCGTCCTCTCAGACTCGCCGCTTTCGAATGGGTTTCTTTGCTCGGGTGTCCCTGGGAAATAGCCACCCCTTTCGGGGGAGTCCGGACTTGGCGACGACGGCTCCGGGTCCTCAAAAGGACTTCGTTTCCGCTGGGGCGAAACCGGGGATCGATTCTGGTATTTGGAGACCGGAACCAGACTCTCTTGAATGCTGTTATCAGAAGATCCTGAACCGCGCTCTTTTGACCTATACGAGCCGTGCTGCTCTGTCGACCATGACATGGTTGGGATGTAAGTCTCGAGTCTCGGTGGTCTAGCGGAGTCCCCTTCTAGCTGACGCAACGAACCGAGACGAGTCGTTTCGGTAGACGTATTCTGTAGATGGTATGGCGCGTGCGTCGGTTTGTAGGTCGACTGTGGCCCTACCTGTATCGACCTCAAGGGCGCGTGCACGGCGTCGTTGTGATCGAGTAGGCTTGGCGCCGGGCTCTGACCTGGGGTCGGCTGTACTTCGGCGACCGTGGTCGTAGGTGACCGAAGACCGCCACTTATGGGAACGGCCTTCTCCTTTCCTTTCGCCTCGCCAACGCTGCCGATGACTGTTTCGGATTCGGCAGGGGTTCCAGGCCTCGAGATCCAGATGCCATCGACCTCTATGCCGCTCTGGATGGCACGAACACCAAAAGGGATATCCACTCGCTTGCCGACAGGAAGCCCGCTCCGGCGCATGTCCTGTTGCCGTGCCTGCTTCTCTTGGTCGAGGACTACATGTTTCCTGAGTATTCGGCTCATATACCAGAGCTTGACCAACCCGGCACAGAAGACCAATACGATAGCACAGGCCAGCACCTTCCCTAAGTTAGTGACCATTAATCCAGAGTGGGGTATAATAGGGATGCTCACAAAGGTCATCTGCTGCCATAGCTCCCACGGGACAAAAAATCCGCCCGGCATTTTGGGATGCTTGAGCTTGGTGATGTCGATCTCTACAACGAGGGGAAGAGGAGAGGAACTTCGGGGTATTTGAATGACTCTAGCGCACCGGAAGCAAGAATAAGCGCTCAAGGAGCACGTTGGATAGCGAGGTAGGTATGTTGAAGTTAAAGGTTGCTAACTGCCCACGCTACCTTGAGTCTTGCGGCGAAGAGGTGACAGCAGTCGAGCCTGAGGATACAGTGGCAGGTAGAGGCAAGTACGATTCGGCGCCTGTCCTTTGGGCGCACTTCCCTGTGATTATCGGTTGATGCGAAGCTGAAAATGCAGCATCCAATAGTTTCCTGCCAGGCAGATACGAGGAGGCTCAGGACGCTGTGTTCCAAGAAGGGATTTCGTACTCGACCCAGTCGAATACTCAGTTACATCAAGCCACAATAGGGCTCGACCAGATGGCTCGAAACAAAACAAAATGGACCCAGATGTCTGTCAACTTCCTTGGGAAGCCTCTTTTCAAATGTTAAACCGCTGGGCGGACGGCATGCCCCGAAGATTGAGGCAAGAAGGAACGCCGATCAGAGCAGCCCTGCTGCAGGGACAACCGGCCCGATATATCTGGCAGCGGCAGATCCTGTGGCGGCCCAACACACTTCTTGCAAGTGGTCTTTTTGACCACCAGGTCGGGATCTTGCAGGGTCCGCACAGTAAAATTCCCGGGTTAGGTGGTAGTTCGAGAACGAGCCGGCAATATATTGAATGGCAAGCTGTACCGAGCTTGTTCTTGAAACAGACCAATAAAAGGATTCAGTGAATATAGCCGGTACAGGGACAGCACGTTGCTGAACGAAAGGACAGGATCAAGGGATCCAACCGGATAAGCGAGAGACAAACACCCGGAGATGCAATGGCAATGGCAGAAACTTGCGAGTTTGTTTTTTGTGGGCTGTGTAAAAAAGCAGGACGGGTTTTGTATGTACGTATAAGACATTGGAATACGGGTGCCAACAGTATGGCATCATGCAATCATCTCATAGGCCCGGCAGTTGGGATACGGGAGGTACCTGAATTGGGTCTACCAGCTCTTTCGCATTGGACGAAAATTCCATACTGACAGGTACGGCCAAGTATAGGCTAGGTATGAATAGAAACCCGTGTGAACACTACTACGTTGAACAAGAGGCGCCGTTCGACCCATTGGTCGAAGTACATCGGGAGTAAGTGCTTGTGCTGTGTTGGCGCTGAGGAAAGCGCTCCCACGGTTTCTTCCAAACTTGGCCAGTTGCGCCGCCGAGATCGATCTACCATGTTACTTGCGATACCTGACACAGCAAACCCACTGAGCCTATTCTCTAGTCGATGTGAACTCCAGAGAAAAAGAGGTCATGGCTCCCGCTCATCCAATTAAAGTCAAACGCGCCTGTAGATCCGACCCCCCGCGCTTCGCTGAGTCCCGACACACCGAGCACATATTTTTGCTACGGGGATGGAAAACGAATCGTTCACAGAGTACCGGTAGTTTAACTGATTACCCCGGTTCATGTTTGCTAGCAGTGAAAGTGAATCAGCCGGGTGGACGAACCAACCGGCAGGCCTGATAGACCTGCAGGTTTTCCTAATGCGGACAGGGATGCTACCGCGATGGCGTCTCGGCCCTTTCTTGCTGGCAGAAACTGCATGCATATGCACGCTGAGAATACGAAGTTTCTATCCTTCTCTAACCGCTTGGCACTCAACCTCCTGCTTGGCGACCACATGTGCCCGGACGGGACTACTGATCATATACGGCCTTCAGGTGGAGCTCTCGTGCCAAACGCTGGGTCAGCCACGGCTTAGTCGACGGACTTAATCGATCCTTCTATAAGATGAAAGCGTTTATCTATACCATCTGGAACATGCCTTTCCCTCTTGAGGTCCACTTGGTTAACCGTGTCAGGAATCGAGTACCGACACTGTAAGTACAGAGTCGCAATCATCCCTTATTTGGGCTAGCGTGATGCTCCATCAGGTTTAGCCAGGTCTTCTACCGCGTCTTTATCCGCTCCACAAAAGCTAATCTGATGATGGATCTGCCCGCGTTTGTAGTGGGTACTGTGCATCACTAGTGCAGTAGGAAACACGAATCCCACGCCCATATGAAAAGGCGAGATCCCGACTGTGCCTACTATCCAATGCACGTCTAAATAGGACCTTTACTACGGATCTCGTTATGTATAAGAGCAGCATGTGGCATACTAAGTGCCGTCTGGCCGGAAGGTTGAAGCGGACGCATCCTAGGATCTAAGTATGCGGGCTAACCAGTAGATCAACTGCTATTAAAAGCTCGTCATAACATTTTCGTAAGTGCTGTTGGTGGGCGGGTGCCCGAGCGTGGAGAGCTTTGGATCATCCCTCCCTTGTCCATATGACTCTGCGGACTTTCACTGCACGAAAACTTTTCCTTCCCCTCTTCGAGCATTCCAGATCTATTATGTACGTGCTCATGGACTTTCGTAAATTCTGGTCTCTGCGGCTGAGGCGTCCAAAGTTCAATACAAGCCCCCTTGTCATCCCACCGTCACGCCTCAACCGTGCTGTATCAAATCAACCGCTACCTCGCCCCTCGTATCTAACGCTTTTAGCAGACAGGATGATAGTAGGGTTGCGTGTCGCGAGCTGGGGTATGTGCTAAGTCAGGATACAAATTCGATGTTCTTTTCAAGAACTCTTAGTTTGATCTACTGGAAACATGACCAGCGGCCTAGTGGCCCCCAAGTGCGATATATGGTATGTTTCAGGTCACCGCCCCCCCTTTTTCTGTAGATGGCCAAGCATACTATGGCACACACAGGTGTAGGCGCCGGACAGACATACGTCCAGCGTCGTATTATCAGATCCTGATTCCCGAGAGAAACTCGCAGAACCAGGATTATTAGTTGGACACTCGTTACAACTTGTGAATCAGCAGCCCCCAGCCAACCTAGGTGGCCAATGCATCCCTTTACAACAGAAGAGCTACTCACAACCGGGATAGGGAAACCAACAACCGTCACCAGCAGGCACTCGTGAGTCGTAGACCTTTGAGTAGAGACCCTTGCTTTAAATGCCGTTCTCCGAACATACGAGACTCGCAAGGCGTCCGCCGAGGCGCTTCAGCCTCGCTATTGTCCCTACCGAGTACAATTGCCGAACATTTGCCCCGGTTTATGAAAGGGGCTCGAGAGACCGAGGATTCATTTCCACAGCCAAGAACGGCGGGGGTCGCACAATGATTTCGAATTCTCATCAATTTACGGCGCTTACCTCCCTAGGACGCTACAGCTACCGCGGCTCCGAAGACCATGCGTAGGCCATCTGTGCTGAAACGTCGTCACCTGCGCTACCACCTAATAATATGTGTATTGTACGATATAACCTCCCTATGCAGTAAGCGGTACTGCCTGATTTCGCAGTTTGTTGACGATTGCCCCGGAATACAGCATAACCTACGCGACATTGTGCGACCCGAGACCACCGCCCGGTTGCGTACGCTGAAAGCCCCCTTTTACGCCCAGCTTCCCGAAATGTAATATCATTCTTGTGAATTCGTAGAGTTGGGTCTATTCTTGGCCTCCCATCCTTCACATCCTCCTCATTCACCATGCTGCGCGCTCCTGGCCGGCAACTGGGCCCCCTAACTTACTGTTTGTCATTCGACGATCAGTGCGCAGGAGGCAAGGAGTACGTTGGAATCCGCTGGAGGGTTGATTATTAGCTGCCTACCTTAACAACCGGGCTTATGATGTAGATCCCCGCCACTTCGCTGACTGCAGCATGCTGAGTTGGCGTCCCCCGTTGAAAGAGAGCCAAGAAATAGAAATAGGAAAGAAAAAAAGCCCAATGACCTGATGGCAAGAAGAAGAGATCGATATCCGCGGTCTCCTGCCTAATGACGAGAGCCAAGTAATAGAAATAGAAAAGGAAAGAAAAAAGCTCAATGACCTGATGGCAAGAAGAAGAGACCGATATCCGTGGTCCGCTGCCTAACATACATCGCCAAATCGACCCGTTCGCCGACTAGGGAAAGGCGCCCGAAGAAGAGCGTCAGCTGCGTAAGTGCGGCCGTAGAAGCCCGACTTCTTCGTTGGTGGTGGCTTATCAATTTTCACGTGTTGGCACGGAGTGGGACAAACGTCTACGTATCCGCCTGGGTAGCTCGTGTTCAGCCGTATATTACGCAAGGGAGAAGAACATGTGAGGAAACACTCCGCTGTCCCGGCTAGTAGGTATGTCGAAAGACGCCCGGGGCGCCACAGGAGGGCCGGCTGGGTGGTGAGGCCCGCGAGGCAGGGTGCGTTAAAGGGTAGGAGGTTATATCGTTCGGTCGCGAGGCTGAGTAAGTAATGTCGGTCCAGCTGAACATGTAGCTTGCTCCTCGCAGTAAGCAAGAGCTACGTCGTTGACACCCCCTTGCAGTTGCGGAACTCGGGCTTCCCGCCAAATGCTTTCTCTTAACTACATGACCGCAATGGTGGTGTGGTTCCGATGCCATTTGGACATATCGAGATTGAAGCACTATTACCACCAAATGAGCTGTACACTTGTATTCAAAGGTAACTGGAGCATCTCAGCTTCTCCGGGTATAGATTTGACACCCATCCAGCCATCTACCTCCTCCGCTTGCCCCTTCCGCCGCCGCCATCCGCGTCCTCGCCCTTGCGCTTCCTGCCCTCCTTCCTCCAGTACTCCTGCTTCTCCTTCTTCTCGCGGGCCTCCTTCTTCTCGCCCATCTTCTCCATCTTCCGGCGGAACTCGGCCTGCTTCTCCTCCTTCTTGGCCCGGCGCTTGGCCACCGTGTCCTTGCGGATCGTGGTGAGTTTCTGCATGAGCGCCCGCGCCTTCTTCTCCTCGCCCCCGAGCACCACCGCCCGCTTCTGCATGTACGTCTTGTGCGTCTGGGGCTTCATCCGCACGATCTGCGACTTGAAGGGCAGCTGCGCCGCGAGGGCGCGCGGGACCTTGAGCGGGTTGAAGTGCCGCGTCGGCCGCTCGATGACCCGGTACCGGCTGTTGGGATCTTGCGGCGCTGCTATCCCTTGCGCGTGACGTACCTCTCCGGTGAGTCGCATCGGCAGCCACCCGCCCAGAAGGTTGGTGCAAGGATTATAAAAACGATGAGGCTTGATAGGGTACCTACGATATCTCAGGTTAGAAACTACTTCCGCCAGATAGCTTGGGGGAATATGCGGGGGCTCTAAGACCGGTCTCAAAAGACGAACTCACCAGGCCCGAAGGAAAACCAGGTCGCTCATCAGTATCTTATCCTCAAACGTAGCTCGGAAATGACCGTCAGGCTTTGACAGAGCCCGCTTGATCTGTCCCCTAGCGAAGAGTTAGCGGTCACACGTAGCCCCAGATGCAATAAGAAATTACCGAATTCCTGATACGGTCTTGATCGCGGCACCCTCAAACTTAGCGATCTCGAGAGAGCTGTTGAACATGTCTTTGATGAACGCAGTGTTCTTGAAGACCTTGTAGGGTGCGCCCGTGAGCTTCAGCTTCTTCACAATCTCCGTAGATTCGTCGACTGATAAGACAGTGCCGGTAGCAGCTATGCGGAAACCAGGATTTGCAGACGAGAAGGACTGGAAACAGCAGAATCCGGTATTGGGTGCAATTAGAGGGCCATATATTGTGCTACAGTAGTTTGTGAGCTATAGGTTCTCGAAGAAAGCGCTCCAGCATGCTTACCCAAAGCAGTGCATATGCTCGGGGGTGTATTTGAGCATTCTGTTCCTCGTTCTCGAGTCGGATATACCTATACTCAGTTAGTTGTGTCCCAGGCAAGCGTCGTTATACGGCCACGGCTGTCCTTGGTGGTTTTGACTTACTGTAAATTGGGAGGGTTTGGAACCTTCTCCAGCCGAGGGAGAAGATTAGGGGGTCGTTGGTTTTCAAAATCTTCTTATGCCACCTATGTCTTTTTATGCGGACTTGGACAAAGCCGAATCGATCTTCCAACGCAGAAAGTCCACCGACGATAATCGGCATCCGGGCCTGGAAGTTTTTGACAAACTCCGCCGGTATTCCGTCGAGGACGAACTTGGCATATTTGCCGGCCTTGAAACCCTCAATCGCAACTCTTTGGCGCTCGTCAAGTGCCTCGAGCTCGGCGTTGTTGATGTCCAGTTGCCTTTGAAGTAGACTCTTTTGGGCATCATACCATTCATCTTCGCCAAACTCCTCGCCATCCCCCCCTTCTCGTTTAGCGGCCGCCTTGTCGTTGAACATGCCTTCGCGATCCTCCTCCTCGAACCTAAGTTTAAGCTCTTCTTTCCTTCGAGCGTTCTTCTCTCGCTCTGCTTCTAAGCTTTCTGCCGGCTCTGGTTCCGCCTTGTGTTGTTCTCCGGTTTCAAGATCCTCGAACTCACCGTCACCCTCATCATCCTCGCCATAGTCATCGCCATCTTCATCTTCGTCATCGTCGTCGCCACCAAATCCACCGGCATCGCCATTCCTCCCATTCGAGCTCGCTGTCGTGAAGCGCTGCCGGAGCATCTCGATATTTTCAGTCGACGACCACTTAGCAGCTAGATCCTCGTAGTCGTAAACAGGTATTAACCGGTCTTCCGATGCGGCGCCGTCGTTATCTTGTTTCGACTTCTTGAAAAAGTCTTCGTCTTCGGATGCTTCAATGTCCTCTTCCTCCTCATCTGCCTCGATTTCGCCCTTCCATCTCTGGAGAACCTCATCGGCGGTCAGAGAGTTGTCATACATGAGGCGCGCGAGATCGGCGGTCCTATATGATGGCCGACCCCCATGAAGTTGTCGTGCTTTGCCTGCCAGGTCGTCTTTCCACCGCAGAGCCGCCTCTTCTTCATCATCGTAGTCATCCTCAGAGCCGCCCTCAACGTCGTCACCTGATAACGAGCCCAGATCTGAGTCACTATCGGCAAACGCGACATCGTCCTCTTGGCCGTCCTGATCTCTCTCCTTGCGAAATACCTTTCCTAACTTCCCTTCGTCGAACTCTGCTTCTTCATCAGAGCCGCGCTCATCTTCCCCGCTGACGAAGCCTTCGTCCTCGGGAATCTCCTCGTCGTCGCCTTCGTCCCTTTCAGCAAACCTGACAGTGCGCGGCTGCTTCCGTCCAGAGTCCTCCTCTTCTGGGATTTGTTTCACCTTTTCGGCCCCGCGGAAAAGCTGTACTCCGTCCTCTGTCTGTCCTAGCAGACGTCGTTCGGCTTGAAGTCCGATGATAAGCTCTTCGCCCTCGCCACGCTCCACGTTCTCGGCGTCTCTGTCAAAATTGAATCCCTTTTCCCGGGTGATCCAGATTTGGTCGCCGTCAATCTTCAGGCCACTCCTGTCCGCCATAGGAGCGTACAGCCGTTTCTCCTTCTCGTCCAGTCTCCTTCTCGCGGGCTTACCGCTCGCTTTCTCCATCGCAGGAGTCGGACAAGGATCTGGAAGAGCCTCTATATCCCGGACTGTATAATCGCCTAGGCCGGGGATATGCACGCGTTGCCCCTCGGCGGAAAAATTAGTTCCTCGTAAATAACCGGATAGAGAAACCGTCCGATCGCAGTTTTCATCCTCTTCAATCTTTGTGGGATGCGTGATGTCTCGGAAGCTGTCGATGATTGCGTACGGATGGGAGTTCCTCCAGATAAGGGGCCGGGGGTTCTTCATAACAGACAGGAAACGGGACAGGTTATGAACTTCCCTATCCGGATAGCGGCCGTTTATGACACCGGACAGGTAGAACAGGTGTGCGCCTTGGTACAGCTCACTCCATAATCGGTGTTTTAACCTCTTTTTGGCGTCCTTTAACGTCTGCGGTTTTCGAAACAGATCCAGATGAGTTAATATACCGAAGACGTTGCCCGGCATTCCGGTAGCGGCTAGGATGTTGAGAAATTCCATAGTCTCCATCTCGAAACCAAAGTTGCCATCTATCATAAGAAGAACGATATCAGCGACCTTCGCAATATCGACCATAGCCTCGAGCTCATTAGGACATTCGACAAAAGTCAGCCGCTGCTTCTTCGAGGTAACAACGGTAATGGGACCCTGAGGCTCGCTAATTGTCTCCTTCGCATATCGACGGATGAGCGACTTCAAGAGCGTAGTCTTTCCGACACCGGGCGGGCCGACGAGGGTTACAAGTCGTGGTGGAGGTTCATCAGGGAGTCTGTCGGCAAGCGGAACATGCAGTCGCTTCTCTTTGACATCATGGGATCTAGCAGCAGCCCTCTGGAGCTTGCCAGGGTTTGAGAAGGCGAAAGCCTTGGGGTTGTGAGCTGCGCATTCTGTCAGCCATATCGAAGATGCAAGTCAGGGGACAGGAAGGGGATAAATAAGTACCTCCGGCATGTTTCTTTTTCTCCTTAGATTTGCGATGAGGCTTGTGAGCTTGGTCCTCCATGTTGGCGAGAATGCGCTGTGTCAGCGCAAGCACTCCCGATTACAAAGTCTTGGGTCGCGCGGCGTTGATGGCAACATCGAACGAATGCTCTCCAGGGACCAAAAAAGTTTCGGGATTGTCGGCTTATCTCCCTTATCATGTTATCGATTAGATATTGATGCGGGATGGTGGTGCTACTACACAGTTATAAGTACAAACAGGATGCGCTATTCTTTCTCCCGAGTCCCAGACTCCGGCCACTCAGCTTGGTGTCTCAACTTTGACGTACTATGTAAGTAGGTTCAAGGTTCTGATTGGTGATGCTGCCACTTCGCATACTGTACATATCCCTGGCAGCGCCTGATGCCTACACACCAAAGTATTAGGCGCTTACGGGCGTGATAACCGCTACAGAATCGTAACAATCACTTATTATTCAGCAGGCTCGTATTGGCGTTCCATGTGCATACATCTAAGTCCGTATAGGTCTTGTATATGCATCTAGGCGTCTATGGGTCAGGGGCAACTATTATTGCTTCGTATAGAGGTGTGCTCTCCTGACAAGATGGATGCATTGTGTACTACTAAATACATTGGTTCGCACAAGAAAAGTTGGGCATACATATACGGCCCTATCGCAATAAGTGTTGCAAAGGTCCAGATCCATGTGGGCAGACAAATGACAAGCTACCGGACTCCATCAAACCTTACGTGGCGCTAGGTCTACAATGTAACCCAATGGGGTGGTGGCCGAAGGGGTCGTCCCGGATGGAAGGCGGATACGTCATCCTGTCAACCAAGCCCAACGGCCTCCAAGTATCCTATGATCCTTATATGCTTGCTACCTTTTACAATGGCACGTACGTAGCCGCGCTTAACCTATTATATACGCGCGTTACACTGCTGACTGAAGCCTCCTTAACGTCTTTAAATTCGCATGAATCCCCTCAGCTTATCCATCTGCCAAACAAATAAACGTGTTCTTCTACTACAACGCCTCGTACTACCCACACCATTGTCCCAACGTTTCCTCGACCACTCCAATAGACTATCTAGACGTCCATTTCACACTTCGCTCCCAACCAGGATGCCTACCTATATTGTAAGAATGGTCCCATCGACGAGGCCATGTCCCTAGGATGTGCTGCTAAAGGTGCAATTCGTATAGGTTACCTGCAAGGAGGATGCCACCGACGATCAAGTGGCCGCTGCAAAGAAGCATGCTCAGGATCAGGGCGGAACCATCCGCCACGAGTACAGCCTCATCAAGGGCTTCTCGTAAGTTGTTGACCCTTCAGTAGAGACTGAGATTTAGCGGAGGTTCCCTTACTGACATCATCCCTTCGTAGCGTTGAATTCCCCAAGGATTCGGTCAGCACCCTGGAGTCCCACGAACATGTCAAAGCCGTTGAGCAGGACCAAGAGATGAGGATCCAATAAATGAGGATCCAATAAATGAGGATATGCGATTCATAGTTCTGCGTGGCCTGGAAGCGCCTTGTTTCGAGGCCGACAAGCCTGGGTAGTAGCAGGTGACTGACCACATCGATGTTGATGGTGGGGTATAGCGGGGTGATAAAGACTTATACGTTTTCTAGGTCTAGGTACCCAGCCGCCTCCTACGTAGCCACTTTATTTCTATGAGTTCCCTTTCAAATTGTCTTTTGCGGCATGAATATGATGCATCAATAATAGTTATCTACGAGCCAGGCGTTGAATCTACAATCTCCATCTATTTGAGGAGCGAGGTAGCATATCTATGCTTCCGAGCTGCTCGTGATGTACATAGTATGTCGATCGGTTAGGTTCGGCAATTGGCATAATACGAAGCGTAGACTCCACTTGCACTGGCTACAATCTTGATTCCGATAAGCTTTAATAATAGTGGATGAATGACTATACTTACCTAATGAGATAGATCTCCGAAGTACATTCCGTTATGACTTATTACAACTCCAAATTGTATCATACCTAAGCCTTCACCTACATGTGTACCTAGATAGGTACCTGTAGTACTTCATACCAGATTCTCACCGCCGAATATTCATAACATCATGCCGCCATGAATGCCAAACACGGGCCCTTGCGGTGCTTCACTACGCCCAATGCCTTGAGCAACAAGATAATATTCACTCCTCCCACCCGGTTCTTATCTTCCTCGCGATCACATGCCCCAGATCACCATCCATCTGCTCACAAGCAGTCCCATCCACCGGGCACAGCTGTAGTCACCGATGATGAGATCGCAAAGCTCGCCTCCAAGCCCCAGCACTCTCTGAGCCTTGCTGATTTGGTCAAGTAAGCCTCATGGCAAATCATCCCAGACTCATAGATTCAATGAATCATTAGCTGACCTGGTCTGCTTACTCTCCATAGACATGGCCGCCCGCCCCTCTCAACAGAGGCATTGTACTCCTCGGCCAACTTCACCCTCTCGCTCCTCCCCATCCGCCTAGCCAAACGGATTCAAGCGCTCCGGAACCTGCCTTTCATCGTTGTTTCGAATCCGAACATCAACAAGATCTATAACAACTACCTGCACTCGCTTTCTACTCTTCTCCCGTGGCAGCACCGTACTATATCGAACCTCGATGCAGAAATACGCTTCACGAGTGTCCTTGCCGAACTGGTGGCTACTCATGACCAGACGATTCCTATCTTAGCTGTACGTGGCGTCTCCCCGCGCGCTCTTGGTGCCTCGGCATCTCCGCGCTTCCTGTTCAGGTATGGATTCCTAACGTATAGCAGAAAGGGTTTTTGGAATGTCGACGGTATATCTCGCCCCCGGAAGTTACCAAGTTCTTGGACACGCATCTGCGAACGCGCATTGGTACGCGCCTCATCGCGGAGCAACACATAGCCTTACACTATAGCAGCGCACCGCATTTCGACCCATCTGCTAGCCCTACGCCTTGCCCGGAACATCCGACCTACATTGGCGTCATAGATACGGCTCTCTCTCCGGCCGCCATTGTCGACTCGTGCGCAGGCTTCGTGGCCGACATCTGCGAGCTTAAGTATGGTGTGCGGCCGCATTGGATCATTGATGGCGAGCCCGAAACCACCTTCGCCTTTGTGCCTATGCACCTCGAGTATATAGCTACCGAGTTGCTCAAAAACGCCTTCCGCGCAACCATAGAAAACCGCCAGACCCGCGAGCCG
The DNA here is from genome assembly GCA_004155945.1 of Monosporascus sp. mg162. NCBI lineage: Eukaryota > Fungi > Ascomycota > Sordariomycetes > Xylariales > Monosporascus > Monosporascus sp. mg162. The sequence goes on from QJNY01001288.1 coordinate 41,450, forward strand.
ATCGTCATCACCATCGCGCCGGAGCCACCCGACGCCGGACCACCGAGGGTGACGCTGGATCCTCCCGCCGAGGACAAAGGTGCCTTCAAGAGCGACGCCATCAAGCCGCTCGACGATAATGCGCCGGGCGTGACGATCCGCATCCGGGACCGAGGAGGGGGCATTGCCCCAGAGGTACTACCGAATATCTGGAGCTACAGCTTCACGACGTTTAACGAGGAGGACGACTTCCCGAACGACGGCAGCAGCCTCGACGCGCTGGGCATCATATCCGCCTCGAGCGGGGGCGGCAGCTCCATCGCGGGACTGGGTTACGGGCTGCCGCTCAGCCGGGCATATGCCGAGTACTTCGGCGGCGGCATCGCGCTGCAGAGTCTGTACGGCTGGGGTACGGATGTGTACCTGAGGCTGAAAGGCGTAGGCAAAATTCAGTAATCTCCGCCCGAATCGGGCACCTGTTGCCCAGGGGCGCTAGATTGTAGGCCACGCGTAGGTATATACAGCATAGTATAAAGACTAGGAAGAACACCACATCTTCCCCTAACATAGTGTGGTATTTGGTATAATCAAGCGAGGCGTTTTGCTTTTCTACTTGGCGTCCCAGGGGCAGCGGTCGCTGTATATGCATATATGGCTGTGTTCTACGATAAGGTACGTACGGAGGTAGTGAAGCGTCCCTGCCGGTAAATCACTTCCGAGTACATATGGATCTACCAAAGGTAAGCAAAACACACAGGAGACTCCGTTAGTTTCCGCGGAGCTGCAGTGTTGAAGTAGGGGAAGCATATCACGTCTACCTAACCTACCGCCCGCTGCCCGGTTTCCGGGCAACGATCCGTTCCGAGACCAGGCTTTGCCATTAGAGCATATCTATATAGCCCTTCTTAGAATACGCTATCATCATCATCTTACCTTTTTTCTACTTCAGAGGGGAGAGAGCATAAATAACAGGTATCCGAACCTAAGAAGGGGAAAGAGGGGGAAACTTATCAACCTGTTTGGCCGTCCCTACCATAACCATACCATAAAAGTCCGCAGATGCTTACTTAGGTAGGAACATGTTGGTAGGTAGGTAGCACGGGGTATGTACCGTCCAGGGAAACTTGGAAGGAGAGTGAATGATCTCTCTCCCCTTTATCCGAAGTCCGGCCGCCTGCTTCTTGGCCCCGTAGGTCTGCTCTGGGCAACGGAGTACTAAACTACTTACACTTCCGAAGACCTAGAAGGGACGGGGGGTTATCATTTCGAAGGGTTTATGGACGGTTGACACTGCACTAAAAGTCATCTTCCGACTTTCCTCGAATTTCTGTACTCCTACCGATCTATACGAGGCTCCTGTTTCCTAAATAGGAGGAAGCGTCGTTGAGCACCACGGAATCTCGTCGTATTTGTTCCTAGCCGCTGTCGGACGTTCTGGCCCCCTTGGGCGCCAGCTAAGTCTATCGAGAGTTTATTCATTACGCCTCGACGCCTTATTACGAGTCTACAGATGAACCCCGGCAGCTAGGATGCTTGGTTGATATGTCAAGTCCCACAACGTATGCCGTCGACGGGGGATTCCCGACTTTTGGGTGTTCACTCTCCAACACTTCGATCCCCAACATGTATGCCCCCCCCGGCTCAAGGTGTGAAACCGCTTCTCTTCTCCCCCACGGATCGGCTCATCCGCGCTGCTTGCTATACGTTGCATCTACTCCGAGATCGACGCGCCCCCGCGTGGTCTAACTTGGGTAATTCCCGGCTAGATAAGCTCACCGCCGCTGGGTGGTTGGGTTGTGCATACCATTCGAGTCTGATCAAGCGACGCCGGCTCGCCCTCGACTCCTACCTAGGTAGGTAGACCAAGCGATCGAGGTGCCGTCGCCTGGTGTGCGCGCGAAGACTAGACAGACGGACTTCTCCACAGCCCCGTCGTGGTAGCGCCCGGATGGGTTTTGGGTAGGTCGGTAGTCGACGGTGCAGGCGAAACCCAGAGTATCCCAATCCGGCTCTAAAGAAAAGAACTTCTGGGATGGCGGAAGCGGAGGCGCCGATCACCATGGCTTTGTTTGTTCGACGCCCGCTCGCCGTATGGAAGGAGCGTCGTGCCGTGCGCAAAGCGACGCCCTTCCCGTTCGTCTCGCGCGCAGAAGCGGATCGCGGGAAGAGGACGGCTCGTGCTCTATCTCCTGACGAGGCAGTGCGACAAGCTTTTTGGCTCTCAAGCGTCTTAAGGCTTTGCCGGACTCGGGAGGTCGACCGATCGCGGGCATACCGCACCGATTCTCCTGATCACATCGTACTTGCTCTACGAGAAGAATGCCGTCTCTAGCTGAGATAGCCCGACTGCAGAACGCGAAGTAAAATCTACATCTCGGACCGCGGACCGCGGATGACGACGGCACGCGGTATGGGAGCTACAAGGTCAAGACCGGGACGGGGTCCGACTTATCTCGGGGGTGCTCCCGGGCGCCTTACGCGGTGCCGGCATCAGTATCACCGCCTAGCGGCTTAATCGTCTGCAAATGTCCATGCAGGGGAAAGTAGATGGACAACAAGTATAATTATTTGATTGCAAATTTAGCTTGGAAGGACCCGTTGCAACGCCCAAAACCCAGTGTCCCGAGGCCACCCCCCAATCTTTCGCTCTTCAGACCAATTAGGCACACAAAGCGATACGCTCCACGAATACCTATTATTATGCAAGTGTCTGTGTTCAAATCAAAGATTTGCTTCCTTTAATAGCCACTAGTCGCCTGCCCAAGAGCACATGCCTGCCGCATGCTAGATATTGCGTGAGTATATATGTATAATGTTGAAACGTGACCAATCAGATACGACGCAGGATAGGACCAGATGACCGATTTAGAGCTGACCAGACAGCAACGCTTCGGTAGCTATACTTCTCGTTAGTAATGTGTACCGATTGTCACAAGGTGCCCGCGGGATAGAATGAATACATACCGCTGTTGATGTACGCCCGCTTAGCATCAAGAGGAACGCCAAACCGCCTTTCTAATTCCTGTTTGATGGCCTTCTTTGTGACAGTCATTAAGTCTGCTGTGCGCAGAATCTCCCGGATCTCTGCCAGCAAGGCGTCATCGCTAGGCAGGCCTGAGAGGTTTGTCATCTCCATTTCTTGCTGGGTGCCCAAGAACTGCGAGCCGCCAAACTGACTCATGCGATTAAGCGGCATGTCGCTCGGCGCGAGCGACATGCGGCTCATGGGGCCGTTATTGCCAAGGTTATATGGTGGAACGACGCCGACCGTCGATCCCGCCCGCGAAGGCGTGTAGTAGTCGCCCGCATTCATGCCTGGCTTGGTTGCGTAACTGTAGCCGCTAATCTCGGACCGAGCGTCGTCGCGCACCGTCTGCGCTTCCCAGAGCTCGGCTTGGTACTCCTCCCACTTCTTACGCGGGATTGAGGCGGGGTCAAACTTTCCTTCGTCCGTGACAACGATCTTCTTTCCACTCTCGCCCGCAATGACACGCGTGTTACCCCAGTTGAAGTCATCCATGTGCCAGAACGCATACAGGGGCAAGGCGAACGAGAAGACGGGAACCGCTATTACGTATAGGACCATCCAGCCGATCATTTCCCACTTACGGCGCAGAATGAAGATGACGGCCTGTAGACCGTAGATCACACCCAGCATAACGAAGGCTGTTATGGGAAGCACACTGCTGTTCGTCGTGACGAGCACGACCAGATAGATGATATAGGCGACTACAATGGGCTGGATAACAGTTGATAGCAGGTCGAGAAACACGATGAAGCGCATGCTGAAACAGCAGAAGCCACAGAGCCCTCCCGTGCCCATAAGCTCCATCAGGTTGTGCACGGTTGAGTTGATCCAGCGGCGACGTTGCGACAAGAACACGGTCCACGAATCCGGTGCGATCGTCCAGGCGTGAGCGGTGAAGATGTACTTGGTCTTGTACCTGCTGTGATGCTTGAGAAGTAGGGTCGTCAGGTAACGGTCCTCACCCAAGTGAAGGAGATTCTTCATATGAAGAGTATCAACACGTATCGCCGCATATGCTTCAACCACTTCGCGGCTGACGAAGAGAGGCTTCCCAGTCTCGGCGGCACGGATGCGGTACATACTGAAGCAACCCGGCAAACAAGTGACACTGCCGAACAAGCTTTCGAACGCCTTGGTAAGGTTGTGCGAGATGTAGTATTCGTAAACTTGTATCATGGTAATAAACGAGCCCTTTGCATTGGTAAGGGCTGTCTCACCGCAGACAGCAATCACTCGCGTGTCGTGTAAGAAGCTGGCTACCATGCGCGTGGCCGAGTCTGGGGCCACAACTGTGTCTGCATCGATCTGCATCATGAACTCGTAGAAGGTCGGGTTCACGCCGATGATATTCCGGATTTGATGATACATTTCTAGTTCGAGCGGGCTCATGGGCAGGTTGTAGTGTACGCGGTTGAGGAAACGCATCATGACCATCTGCGAGTCTCGCTTGCCACGGTTGCCAGGGCGCGAAACTTCGGAGGGCTTGCCAACCTTGACGACGACCAAAAAGGGCACAATATGGCCTTGGACCTCGTACAGCCCGGAATAGACCTTGCCCATGTTGTGCTGCTTGAGACCCTCACCAAGCGACTCGAAGCTTAGAGGCTCAGGATCAACAGTTTCGGAGACACCGAGGATATCGAGAACGATGCGTGGCGTTGGTCTGTCGTTACCTTGGCCGATGATCATGCCGTCGCAGATAATTACGAGTAGTTTGCGCTTATCATCATATCGCATGCGTGCGGCCGAGTCGATCGCACGACGGAGAGACTCCTCGTCTTCGGTATAGGCCGGAATCTGACACATAACGAACTTGTCCAAGTTCTCGGGTATGTTCTTGCCTCCAAACTGGAGAGCAGCCAAGAACTTGAAGCCAATAACCGAGCAAATAATGGCGGAAACAATTATCGTAATGTAATTGGCAAATTTGCATTTCGGGGAATTCCGAGTGTCTAGGTCACCGATATAGAAGAGGTTGTCTAGGCACAGTTGCTGGCGCCGGCGCACGTCTGGGCTGATGGCGAGAGAATCCCAAAACGCGGTCAAGTCAGTTCCGGATCTCTGCCGGAAAAGCTCGACGACGAGATCGTCTAGGAAATCCGTGATGCCTTCCTCAGTAGGTGGATCTTCGCCCTCCGGGACCTCCACGTGACGGCCGCCGCGCATGTATCTCGTTAAGTCGTAGACACGGTTATTCAATATCGCAACTGCTTCCCCGTTCTCAGAAAGAGTGCCAACGTATTCGGCCGAGTATCCGATATTGCCTTTCTTGTATTGAGACTTGAGTATAACGACCTTTTCATAGAACCAGTCGGGTCGGTAATCACCAGTCCAGTAGCGGAAGTCATGATACTTGGCGTTCAGGTCCTGACTATTGATGACATTTGGCGAGCCGCTAATGTTAGTCGATTTATAATCCAACGTTACGGCGGGATGAACTTGGCCGTTGACACCCTGACAGAGAGCGGATACCTGGACGGGGAAAAGACCAGTGATGTCGAGTCCGCCATATTGCAAAAGTTGCTGCTCCTGCAAGTAAGGCGGGTAGTGATGCGGTGCATACTCGGTCAGGTCGAAGACTTGGCCGCGGATAGAAACGTAAGCCGGGGCTCCATCCTTCCCGTTGTTCACTGACAGTTCGGCAGGGCTATAAACATATTGTCTGGGGCAGATGAGCATGGGGAAAACAACAATGAAGAAGGCAGCGGCCAAGCAACTGAGCCAGATGATCATGTTGATTGCCAGCTTCTCTCGCCAAGCCATGCGCACGTCCTTTCGAGGCATGCCACACCAACGGACCAGGAAGTCGGGGATGAACCAGGTCAAGAGATAGACCATGAAGACCCAGCGTTTACGGCTTGGACTGTCCTTGTATTCCTCTACCTCGACGAGCGACTTCTCATTCCCTCGCTCAGCCATCTGCTCCCGGGTGTCAAGGTTCCTGAACATGTCCCCGCCCCCAAAGGCCGAAACACCGGCCTCGGAACGAGTATCGACATCTCCATCCCCGAAGTAGCCTCCCCGAGGCTTGTCGGTGTACTGCGGAGCGTTGCCGACCGACAGGAGTCGCTCCTTCGAGGCCCCAAATGGTACCTCAAGAGAAGAGGGCGTCGGGCCGTCGCCGGCTTCCGAAGGGAACCGCCCTGAACCGGACACACCGTCGGCGAGCTGCGAGATTTCCATCCAGCAGCGCTCGCTGAGGAAAATACCGGTTGATCCGACTCGCGCTTCGTTGCCCGGCCACTGCTTCTCTTGCACGACGGCCTCGACCTTCTCTCGCTCGCTGCCCACCAAGAGATTGTCGGATTCAGCAAGGCCCAGAAACTCGCCAAAAGGCAGGAAGAGACTAAAATCGGCTGATCTCAGCCGCTGGCTTATCTCGGCAACGCCAAATGTTTGCACCTGCGTACGGACGCATTTGCTGTCGAACTGATTCGCAATTCGCCTGTCATTAGGCTTGAGACAGAAAACGAAGTACGTATTCGCGTTGGGCGCGATAATTGCATTTTTGACATTCTCAAGGGCGGACAGGAACTGACCGGATGCGCCTTGTTCCGAAGTGCGACTATTTGTCTTTTTATTGTCGTCTCTCCCCTTGCTTTGCGCAGAGAAGTCCCCGGTCTCGCTACCATAGTCGTCGCCGGAATCTCGTCGACGAGGCACCCGAGGTCTCATGGTGTGCGTCGTCTTCCTTGACACTACGCTAGGCGCCCGCATGGGTTTCGAACTAACCGACGCCTGCATTACTGTCGTTCTCTCTTGTGGGTGCATGACGGTTTTAAGCGCCTCCTGGCCGAAAAGTCGCGCGACAAACTCGCTCTTGCTGGACTTGATCATGTTCATTAGATCGCCGGAAATGACTTCACCGTTCTCCTCAACAAGGCCCTTGATAGGGTAGTCGACCTCGCCCGCGAAGTGCTTCACAGTGAACTTGGCCGCGGTATTTTCTGAGAGGAAGTTGCTCCCCGGAAGCCTGGCTGTTGCTGACCCAACAGTGAGGGCTGGATTTCTGCCTTCGAACCTCTTCCTCAAGCTCTCTAGAAGCTGCATGTCAGTCCTGTGGCGTCGCGTTTGATCGTCCAAAATGCTAAGCAAGCCATTCCCAGGCTTAAGCAGGCCCTTGACGGCATCGGAATTGTCGAAATAACTAGTAGCAGGAACGGTCACTTCTTCCGTCTCCAACATATCCGCCTTTCGGTCGAAGAACGTCTGTAGGGTCAGGTTGTACAGCGACTCAACGGCGGCATTGTTGAGGAGCTGGTCAAGAGCAGAACCGGTCGAGGATTGTTCCGAGAAGCCCGGGAAATCGATGATGTTAATAGTGTTAGAAATCGCTTCCTCAGCGGCGCAAATCTTCTGGTTGATAGCCTCGATCACGTAGGCGACTAGCAGGGAGTATAGAGTCCTCGCCAATTCGTCGGCATTGGCACGTGCCCCCTGGGGATCTAGCATGACTGTTACCCTTTCGCGATGGATCATTTTTGTCTTGTAACCCATCGTAGTCTGGAGATCCTGCGCGCTCACGCCAAGGAAAGCAGCAATAATCCCCAGCACATCCTTGTTGCGTACGGCGGTGACCGTCTGTGCGCCTTCATGAGAGAAGCCTCCGCTGTCATCACCAGTGGTAGTGGTATTAGCGGAGGTCTCAAACTCGAGCTGCCCGATGTGGAGGATACAAGCTAGGATCTGGCAGATCTCGGCGATTTCGCCCCTGGCAAATTCGAGCTTTCGGAGCGCCGTCTTGAATAGCTGGAAGCCCTCGCCATCATTGATTCCAACCTTGAGTTGCGTTGGATGTCCCAAATACTTCCACCGTTTCTGCCCTGCCGCGTCCCGCGGCGTATCAATCCCGAGATGCGCCTTCTCGGCAGCGCTCGTGCCCGCGAGAAGGTAGTAGAGAACGTGGAAGTTACGCTCTCCGGTAGGGATATTCGTTATCCTACTGCGCTCTAGACGGTGGTCTAGCAGCTTTGCTCCAATCAAGAGGGGATTGGTGGTAGATGTGGTGTCGTATTGGAGCTCATAGAATAGACCAGCCTTAGACGCTGTGGGCGTCGTGGCGGTCTTGGTTGTGGTAAGCGTGTCGAAGACGTAAGCACCAAGCGAGACCTTGTTCGACAACGGTGTAGAGGATTTGTTGAGAAGCGCAGTTAGCAGATGGGAACGAATGGTTGTCTTCCCCGAGCCGGATTCACCCCTGAGGAATTCACGTTAGTCATATTACATCAAACATTGCTTTGAAACTCAATCTCGACGTACAGAAACAGAACTGCCTGGTTCTCTGAGCGATGTCCCAGTCGAATAAATGCTCGATCCGCCATGTCCTCAGCGCCAGCCATGGCGCTACCTTCCTTGCCTCCATCTAGACCTTTGGTGGACGACGTGTACGTGTTCAGAGAAATGAGAGCGTGTGACGACAACCGGGCGGTAGGTATGGAGACATGGAAACGGCTTGCCAGGTGTGCCGTCAGGTGCGTATCGGACTGAAGGTGTGCGGGCAACGACGGCAACGAAGGCTGAGTATGAGCTCCGCCGTTCCCGCCCATTGAGGGGAGATTCAGAGCCATGTTGGATTAACAGCCGTGAGGGAGACTCTTGGCCCTTATCCTACAGGCGAAGGCTTCCCTATATGACTATCAAAACTGAGGTGGCGCCCGAGGAAGTTTTAAAAGCCTTTGGTATAGAGTGTTGTGGACGAAGCCGAAAAGGGGAGTTCTACTTCTGCTATGACGGAATATCTCCTATGTTTCCCTCTGTCACTTAAGGCGAGCAAATGGATTTACATTTAACGAGGTCGGCAGCGGTTGGAGAATCCGAGCGAGTGCATGCGTAAGGTGAACAAATTAACGAACGTAGTAAGAGAAGGGAAAGAGGGAAGCAGGCCTATCGAGAAAGCCGCTATACTCAATGTTGTAGAGATCCTCAACCTTTTCCAGCCAGATGTTGTAGCAGGGGAAAAGGGACCTTGGCTCTTGCCTGGACGTTATTTTTTGTACGGGTAGCCACAGAAGAGAGGTCTGGAGCGTACTGCATAGACGACTCTTGACCTCTCGGGTGCGTGCCAAGGAGGGCCATTTGCCATTTACACGAGCCCGCAAGCTGGTAGGGCGACGCCGGCAGGGCCATAGCGGCCCCCTTAACTCTCGAACGCTAGCCCGAAGACGAACCACAGTACGACACCGCACAGTACACACCGATGTACGGTTGTGACTTGGGTACATGTTTGCATTTTGATCTTATTAAGTACTAGATACATACCGCGTGTTCTATTCTCCGTAATAGTGTCAGACCTTGTACCTACATAGAATTTCTCGCCACTGGTCGCGGGAGTCCCAGATTGTTGTCCCACACACTGACAAGTAGCAGACGCCAGTTGAAACAACTTCTTCTTTATCGTATCGTTAGAATTGAAATTCTCTGGGGTGAGAAACGGCTTTATCTCATACATTTATGGGCGACTTCTCGCAATGTTATTTGTACTCATATACGCGTAATACCGTCGGTAAGGGAGTACCTGGGTACCTACCTGTACTAGAGCATTAAGCCCCTTAAAGAACCCGTATGTGCATCTGTACGAAGGAGAAGGTGTGAAAATGACCGTGACCGCCCAGCATCTCATAGGCACACCTGACTCTGATCCGGTAGATCCAAGCACTCGGGTGTTCTATCTCTGTCTGCGTGCGCTATATCTTCTGCTTCTTAAGCGATTTCCCGTCCTGGATGCTGCAAAACAGTCCCGTACGACATGGGCCTCATGGCTGCTGACCATACAGTTGCTTCCGATCTGTTGATTTCGGGTTGGCTGAGTCGACGCCTGTCTCACGAATCATGGTGGAGCACGGCAACTCCACGAAAAACGATCTATAAATAGTCGTCGCATGGGGCAACACGACGGGTGCATTCCGTCGCCTTGTGAAGCGGTTACTTGGGCACCGAAGAAGTAGATGCTCCGTATACTAAACCTTATTATGTAACGTAGCAACAGCTTGAATGGTAACCGTCTTTAACTTCGAATTTCCTAAGCTTGAAGCTTAAGTCAAATACGCACACCATGTCCGTTTTAAAGAATATTTTTTCGTGATAAATTGTTAGCCGTCACCCCGTTGTAGTAGTGGGTAAATAGTGGGTAAACTTGTAAATGTACCTCTTTTTTTTCGACACGCCTTGCCAAGGTTCGAACTAGTTGCCTCCAAAAGGGGGAAACAGTGGGACAATGATTGCCAATATTTACGATATGTAAGCCACCGTTATTCGCAATGTCTTACGTATCACATAACATCTTGACTTCGACCGTATTGGCATTTCGACGGCACCTGGAGTTATGGACCTACTATTTGTGGACCCGTGCAATTAGAAACAGCTTTAAGCTTTAAGCACTTTAGAGCGTTACCGTTCAGACTCTAAGTAATGTATCTCGGGCGGAAATCCGATTTCCTTGTTGAAAAAGTATCCTGTTGCGGTAAGAAAATTTGGTGCTTTTTTTTTGGGAAGGGGTTGGGGGGTTGTTAGCTTTTTGCCGCTCTCTTCTTTCTCGTATTGATGGCTGGTACGTAAGATCTGCGGCCACGTCCGCGCAGTGATTGTGGCAGTGAAGAAAGAAGAAAAGTGGCACAATGGAGTTCGAGAACTTTCACCATCCCCAAAAGGGAGTTGCGTCCAGTCACCCCTTACTACCAACTCCACAACTAAGCCCTTCCTGTCCACACTCTACCAATAGGTAAGAGGAAGGCTCTCGATCCTTTTCCTTCATCTTCTAATAATACCCGGTTTCGCCTCTTCGTATTACCTTCGACACTCAACGACACTGTACATACCATTGTGTATTATTGTACGGAGTACCTAAATGGTATCCTCATGTAAACACTCGTGCAGGTGGCAGGCTAAGGACAGCTTGTTCGCTGTCAGTTGGCATCAATACCTATCAATCGATCAGCGGTTGAATCTCCAGGCCGATATGCCTGTATGTAAAAACCATGGACAGATCTTTGATCGGGTTATCCAGGTATCGCTGAGGCTGTTTATCAGAAGAAAAACAATCGTGCAGCCGTGTAAGAAGTCTACACCAGCGTTCTCGGAACAGGTCAATCCAATTGGACTGAAAGGAATCATATAACGCGTTACCTCCCACATGAGCCGCACCGTCCCAGCAGTGACAACCAGTCGATTGTAGCAGTCCTGGTTGCTCTTCCGAGGGAATACAGGCACTACACTACAAGTCGCCGGTATTTTGCACTTTATTCGATCCTGGCCAAGAAGCGCCTTAATACCGTGGCTCATGCAAGTGATACTTTTGGGAATAGCGTGGAAAGGATTGCGGAGACTTGGCACTAGTTCTTGCCCGTGTTCCAGCGCTGCCGCCGTCGGGTTCGGCCAACACCCCAGGGCTGCCAGGTCGCCCAGGCTGGAAGACAGTGCGAGTTACATTGGTGGTCACCTTTGCGTTTTCATCATAGGAGAACGTCAAGAAGTTCCTCCTCTTCCCTCTTTTCAATTATACCTATCCGCTATCCACCTTGAACAGCTTCTCTGTGTATGCTTGAAGAGACCGTTGCAGTCTTTTCATTCCTACTCAATATTCTAATTGGCCGTCTCATTCGCTCTGGCGGCGTAATATACTTACTATCGCTTATGATAATCCTTCTCATCCGTTGGTGATTTGCATTTGTTTATTATACCTAGCGAGGTGCCCAGCGACACCGCGCGACTCCGAGACTCCTGTTGAGCCTCTATCGTACGGCTGGCTAGACAGACATTCGTTCAAACTGCTGCGTTCACCGCCGTTAATCAACTCTACCGACTATCCTCTATCTTGGCTGGTTGTTGACTACCTAGATTGTTGGATTAAGCTAGCAAAAAGGTGTTGCCTGTAACGTCTGAGGGGTCTCTAATCCCATCCGGATTCTGAATTCTGAGGCATCGTGACTGTCCCTTGGGGCATCACGATCCAGTCCGCTGCCCAGACATGGCCAACCCACAATCTCGCATGTCTATGTTCTCGGCGGTCTCCGATGCGGCAGCTGGTCCTCGAGGCCCCGGACAGCAAGCGTCCCAAGTCTCGACGACGACCCTCCTGAATGGAATCCATGGTATCTACTTATCGTCCCAACCCTACAGACTCGATGCTGGAACGAGCTTAGTTGTCAACACATGGCTCACGGCTAGTCAACCGGGGCCTGAGGGAAGGCAGGGAGGAACTATTGATACGGCCTTGGCGGCGAGCGCTTGGGAACATGCCCGCCGCCGTGCGGAAGATGGGTGCATTATCCTCAGGTATGTGGTGGAAGCTTCAGTTGAACTAAGTCGCCGTTGCTAACTATCAGTAGTTCCCTGCACACATCAGCACCCTCGCTCCTCTCACCATTCCTCTCTTCTATGCCACTTTCCATCCCTTCATCACTTTTCACTGCCCTCGAGGCCATAAAGCCTTTCCTTCGATGCGTCACGCCTTACAACCCGTCTACGCCCCGCCAATCAGCACTTGGGGTAACTCTAACCCTCAACCTGGCTGGAAATCTGACCGCTGCGACCTTAGCCCTGTCGCAGGGCGGTATAGATACTCAGAATAGCCTGTTGAAGATCCCGGCCGAGCCCGGTTATCGTGCTTTTGACGTCTTCTACTACTTGTTGACCTCTGCCTCTACTCCGGCAGAGCGGGAATTTCTGGGTCTCAAACCAGCCGCGAACTATTCGCTGTTATCGAGGTCCGGCACCTATGACCCGCCTTCGTATCTCCCTACTGCAGACGATGCCGCAGCTGCCGACGACTTCCGGTCTGCCCTGAAGGAAATTGGTATCAAGGGCTCGTCTCACCGGAACTTCATCTCGACCCTCGCCGGGCTGCTAAAGCTCGGCAATACCCTGGATTATGATATCGATGAAGAGATACTTGATGATATTTGCGAAGACGTCGGCGGGTTACTTGGTCTCGACCCCGAGGTCCTTGCCCGGAAATGTTCGACCGAAGATCGAGTTACTCTTGTTGGCGGGCTGTACGAGGCTCTCGTCGACTGGGTCATCACTAGGGCGAACGAAGCAATTGCAACGCAGATGGGGCGTATCCGAGACGGTGACGAATCCATCGATGGACAGGGCCGTCGAACCCCGGCCTCCAACGAAGACAACGGCGACACAGTTTCCATCACCGTCATCGAGGTTCCCAATCCTGCTTTGGGCAAGGCCATTGCTATGCGAGGCATCTTCGATGATAGCATGGGGATCAATGCAGAGATGAGAGAGGACGGAGTAGATGTGGTACCGGCCGGAAGCTCAGTGCTGCGTGAAATGGAAAATGCCGTTGCCGAAGTAGCCCCCGACCTAGGTATCATGAACAACCCCGCCGGCCGAGACCGCCAGCACGACCTTGAGAAGAGGGAGGCGGTATTGGAAAAGATTGGCTTCGCCAGTGAGGACGACGGCTTCCTCAAGGAGCTTCTCTTCCCCGTCCCCGGCCAGGGCATCAATCTAGGCCAGAATGCGCGACTTGATCTTCCAGCCGTGCTAAATGCTAGCCGTGTCTGGTATCACTTGTCCGTCCATCCAACCGATGAGAGCCCGGCAACCTTGGCGGCCTTACCTTCAATTACCTCGGCGTGGTCGGCTGGCACCGTTTCCCGTCAACTGCGGGCTTGGCGGCTACCCGAATGGGCGAACCGACGCAACAGGAATCTTGATTTTACAGCGGATTACGACCTTGACGAGTTCACTCAACGCTTTGCCCCTCTAGGCTGCGGGGATGGTCGAGATGGCATAGAAAGTTGGGTTCTGGAAAGAGGTTGGAGCAATGGCGAAGTCGTTATTGGAAAGGAGCGCGTCTGGATGAGGGAGTCCGCTTGGTGGGAAGCTGAAAGCATGCTGGACTTGAAGCCTGCCCAGAACAACGTCAGAGGCATGGATAATATGCTGATGACTCCTGGGCTTGAAACTGGTTATTCCAACAACGGCAGCGGCTTCTTCCCAATGATGCACGATCAGCGCTCCATCAACAGCAGCCGTGATCAGCTCCTCAACAGCCAGCGGAACCAGAGTCAGCTTACCTTCCACCCAAGTCCCCTGGCCCCCCCTTCAATCGCCCCCTCCGCTATGCGCAACAATGGCGACTACGGTTTAGGAACTAAGGGTGACACCCACCGTCACCAGATCTTTTACACCAGCGATGGCCAGTTTATGAATGGCCTGGATCCTGACTTGGCAGAAGGCAAACACGTTGAAACGCAGGAGGTAACTTTCGGGCGACGCGTCTGGGTTGGTATCGTCTGGGCGTTTACATTCTGGATTCCCTCCTTCCTGCTGCAGTACGTCGGACGAATGAAGCGGCCGGACGTTCGGATGGCCTGGCGAGAGAAATTCGTCCTGTGCTTCTTCATTTTGATAGCCAACGCTTTCATTGTCTTCTGGATCGTCGGTTTGGGCAAACTCATCTGTCCAAACTTTGACAGGGCTTGGACACAGGAGGAGGTGGCTACGCACCTGGGCGAGACGGATTATTGGGTCAGCATCCGCGGCGGAGTATACGACTTCACGAGTTTCTGGAGACAGCAACACAGTGACACTAACATCGAGACGACTCCGGAGCTCATGATGCAATTTGCCGGCATGAACATGGATGCCTACTTCATCCCTCCTTTGACACTCACCTGTCCTGGACTCGGTATTGCAGAGACGACGCAGCTGCGGGCGAACAACACGCCTGCAATACCCCAGGGTGTCCATACTACAGGTTATTTGCAGCCGGACCCCACGAGTAAATTAAAGTCAGAATTCTGGTATAGGGACACATTCTTGCCTCGCATCAGGGAATTCTACAAAGGGGATCTAGTCTGGGATATCGGGAAAGTCAACCAAGATGGTACAGAAAATAGCCACATGTGGGTCGTCTACGAGGACAAGATCTACGATCTCACAGATTACTTCAACACTATCAGATACTTTAAAAATCTCGAGTCGTACAACTTCCTCGATGACGGGGTTGTGGAAACCGTTAGGCGAAATCCGGGTCAGGACGTCACTGCTCAATGGAATGCCCAGATCGAAAACACCGCCAACAACGAGACAGCCCATGCGAGCGTTCTTAACAGCCTCAACTGTATCAAACAGACATTCTATGTGGGCATTCCGGACTTCAGATATACGCCACGATGCCAAGCCAACGGCTATATCCTTATGGCATTCGCAATCATCCTCTGCTGCGTCATCGCCGTCAAGTTTATTGCGGCCTTGCAGTTCGGCTCTAAGAGCCGGCCTGTTCCTCAGGAAAAGTTCGTCATATGCCAGGTTCCAGCCTACACCGAAGGAGAAGACTCCTTGAGGAAGGCGCTTGATTCGCTTACTGCTCTGCAGTACGACAACAAGAGGAAGCTAATCTGCGTCATCTGTGACGGCGTTATCGTCGGTGAAGGCAACGATCGCCCTACTCCCAAGATCGTTTTGGATATCCTTGGAGTCGACCCCAAGGTTGACCCTCCAGCTCTCCCCTTTAAGTCTGTCGGTACCGGCAGCGAACAACTGAATTACGGGAAAGTCTATTCCGGCCTCTACGAGTATGAGGGCAACGTTGTCCCATACATCGTTGTGGTCAAAGTTGGCAAGGAGTCGGAACAGAGCAAGGCTAAACCCGGTAACCGTGGCAAGCGTGATTCCCAGATTCTGCTCATGAGCTTCCTCAACCGTGTCCACCATCGTGCTCCCATGAACCCTCTCGAGCTCGAAATGTTCCATCAGATCAATAACATCATCGGCGTCGATCCCGAGTTGTATGAATACCTATTTATGGTTGACGCTGATACTTCCGTGCGGGAGGATTCACTGAACCGGCTCGTGGCGGCGTGTGCAAATAACTCCAAGATCGCTGGTATCTGTGGCGAGACAGGGTTGCAAAACGAGGAACGGTCGTGGTGGAGTATGATACAGGTCTATGAATACTATATCTCTCACCACCTCGCAAAGGCCTTCGAGTCTCTGTTCGGTAGCGTCACCTGTTTACCTGGATGGTGAGTACCGTAACACTCCATTATCATGATCTGGGCTGACGTATATAGTTTCACGATGTACCGCTTAAGGACAGCCGATCGGGGCAGACCTCTGATCATCGCTGATGGGGTCATCAGGGAGTACAGCATCTGCAACGTGGATACGCTCCATAAGAAGAACCTGCTCTCCCTGGGCGAGGATCGATTTCTCACTACGCTGATGACTAAGTACTTCCCACACATGTCATTCAAATTCATTCCGGATGCGTATTGTCAAACGGCTGCCCCCGAGAAGTGGAGCGTACTGCTATCGCAACGTCGCAGATGGATCAACTCAACTATCCACAACCTGGCGGAATTGATGATGCTCAAGGACATGTGCGGTTTTTGCTGTTTCTCTATGCGCTTCGTTGTCTTGATCGACCTCGCCGGAACGATCGTCCTCCCAGCTACTTGCGTTTATCTGGCGTATCTGCTCTATCTCGTTGCAACGAATACCGGCCAATTCCCTCTGTTCTCGATCGTTATGCTTGCTGCCGTGTACGGCCTGCAAGCTCTGATCTTTATACTAAAGCGACAATGGCAACATGTCGGGTGGATGATCATCTACATCCTGGCCTTTCCTATTTACTCACTCGTCCTTCCCATCTACTCGTTCTGGAACCAGGATAACTTTTCGTGGGGTAATACCCGTATTGTTATCGGTGAGAAGGGCAACAAGCAGGTCGTGGCGGTGGATGATGAAGGGTTCGACCCTAGATCCATTCCACTGCAGCGATGGGATGACTACGCAGCGCTCAACAACCTCCCTGGCCGACGTGGTATGCATCAGGAGAAGATGCATGAGATCTACGAGGACACCTACGAGATGGACGACATGAAATCTGTCTACTCCTCTGCCCGACAACCCTCCGTCCTTACTGGGCTTCAGGGTCGCGGCGGCTTCATTCCCCCTCAATCGCCGGCGCCTTTCCAGCACCAATCGTCCTATGGTCCCTATTCGGACAATCTGATGCAGAACAGGCAGTCCACCGCTTCTTTCGGCGATATGCAACGCTTGCAAGCCGGGTCTCCTTATCAGGACTACGCCAACCCTCACAGTCGCCAACAAAGCATGAGCAACCTACGTAGTGTAGCCAACATATCGCCCCAGCATGATCCAAATATGCACCGGCAGTCCGCTGCAACGCTAGGTCTCAGCGGCGGCGCGCGAACACCCATGGGGATGAGGGGACACCAAAGTGTGGCTTCTTTCGACTTCCAGAGAGGGAACCAAGGTCCTGACGATGAGACGATTGCCTCTACTATTCAGGCCGTTCTGCGTGACGTAGACCTTGATTCGGTCACCAAGAAACAAGTACGAGCTCTCGTCGAGCAGAGACTGCAGACGGAGCTCGTCGGCGAGCGGAGGACGTTCATGGATCGGCAGATCGATCACGAGCTGGCTAATATGTGAGGTGTGTGAATGTAGATGGGCTTGTACGTACAGCGGGCGGTTGCATTTTTCTCTGATATGACTCTGGGCCAGGATCTGGACTTGGAAGATCTCGCGGGCGTTCTCAATGGTTTCGGATTGAAGATCATGTCCAGGACACGTAATTTACATTTATACCGGATATAAGTCGGCCAGAAGCTCACACATGACCATCGTCGATTGGGAGGTTGCTTTTTCTCTCACCTATCAGCGTTGTCGTCATCAGGGCCGCGGTTGTTTTTCAGGATGGTAGTATAGCACGGTAATACAATTGTTCGTCCACAAACATATACATACGTGGTGGCTCGGTATGTAACTTCCGTATTCTTAGGTGACGGAAGGTAGCCTTATTTCATCCCAGTACAGGCGTTGGTGTGCCGGAAGTGCGAAGTCACTCGTCTACAAGGGGTCTCTCCGCCTTAACCTTCGTCTCGAAGTCGTGCTGGCCGTGTTAAGTAGATTAAGTGATTGTCCCTTGCGCTTACTTACCTTACTCTGTCAAACGTTGTTTTCCGTCACGACATTACGCTTTCCATCGCCGCCTTATTACCTACACGTAATAAGACGGTATCGTTTCTCGGTTGCTGCCCAGCGGTGGGAAGTTCGAAATTACCGCCCATCGCGACAAATCCTGTCTCTCAGGCGGCCTGGAGGCCGCAAGGGGTCAAGGAGAAGACTGGAGAGAAGGGGGGTGTGGGCGCTGCGGATAGCGCATCCTAGGTAATTAGGTAGTCTAGGCACGGGATGAGAGAACAAGCTCAAATAGAGCTAGCCCCCTGCGGAGGAAGAGGAAGAGAGAGAAGAAGAAAAAGGCGAGATTAACAAAGACTGCCTCGATTGACTTGCTCTCCTTCCTAGAACTAATCCCCCCATACAGGACCAAGGCAATCGAGGAGGATGATGTAAGTAAGCTACAGCATCTAAACTTAGCCGCCGCTGCTGCTGTTGCGGCCCGAGGCGGAATTGGATGAATGAGATAAACGAGATAAAGGAATGTGGCCGGCCGCTTGGGAAGTCTTGCCCTGTATGGATTATATACAAGCGCGTTTTCCTATCGGCAGGCGGAGCGACGCGATGCCTTCCTACCTACATACGTCTAACAGACAGACTCGTTCTTCGATCCGCGCATATCTAGATGTGCATATCAAGCCGTCGCACAGAGAACCCCCAGTATGTCCAGTAATACCCCTCTCTCCTTCAAGTCGATGACAGGAGACAGTACCTGCCAGAGCCTACGTGACGGCGAGTCGGACGCGGCTATTGTCTCAACGGCTAACTTGACACTAAACCCCGAGCACCGTGTCGGCATGCGCAATATGCATCTCAATAGTGGCAGCGGGCGTAGCTCCGCCTCTGGCGTCCGTGGCGATGGCTACGGCCGCGATCCGAGACCCCTTTCGCGCGGTAATACGGTTGTGGATCAAGACGCCTATACTGCTTCTCACATTACCCATCCTAACGGCAAGTCTCAAACAGATCCCGTCCGTACCGCTTACGCCCGAGCCCGATTGTGGCCACGATGCGGCGTAAGTTGAGGCACACGGCGCTGGAACAGCGGCGGACGACCACGACAAATTGGCTGCCATAGCTGAGGTCTTCACCCGGCCTGAGCGTTCCCTACCCCTTTATGTCCCGGTCGATCAAAGCCAATATTGGCCATATGTAAAACACTAGTGGCCTCCCCGGTGTCCTTAAAGCGGTGATGGTATTAGATCGGCGGTCTGATCCCTCCCGTCGTCGGCTTCTCCAACCCCAAGCCCGGTCGTCCACTGGATCGTATAAACATTTCGGCGAAATTAGATCCGTTGCCGTATGCAGAGGGCGCAATACTGCGCATGTCTGTTAACAGTTTTGGCTTCGAGAGGGCTAATGCTCATGCCATACTTGAGCCAGGGGCGTGGGTGCCCAAAACTATTGGCCTACAACCCCGATGCCTTTCTTCGCCTCTTTGTCCTTTCAGCTAATAGCCAACAGTCGCTAAAACTCATGGTCGATATCTATTACAAACGAGTAGAGTAACCCATGGAGGTAGGGTTGCGGGATCTTTCCTTTATGCTCTGTCATCGACGCTCTGGCCTGCCATGGCGCTGTGCTGCCCGTGCGGGGAGCCATCCAGCCACCCGCCATTCTCAGGGATGTCTCCTCCTCATTTCACCGTACGTTTAATGAGCATGACGACGAAATTTAAAAGGGAGTCTGACTCGTATAGGACTGTCCTCTCAATTCCATAACCCAAGAGAGCTTCCTGCTCACTAGCTAGATGACAGTTAAGGGCACGCTCGCACTCAAGCGTACCTTTATGTCACAGCCCTTGGATTTCTTCCATGCTATCCTCTGCCGTTAAATTCGTTGGAGCTAGCGGCTGGACTAATAACAATGTCGGAAATGCCGTCCAGGATGCCATTGCTAAGCTTATCATCCATCAGCTTGCACGGCTGATTTCTGTCGGCGTCTCGCGAATCAGCGAAAGACCGAGGCTCCATTCTAGGTCTTGGATTTGATTCGCTCGTTCCCACGGAGCCACGCAATTGGGTATTGCGCGAGTTCGACTCCTGTCGCAGTCGTCGGGGGGTATTGACGGATCAGACCATAAACGCTCTTGCAGGGAAAATAGCCGCTCGCTTCCTCCCCTTCGGGACACTCTGCGACTGTTCGAGCATTCACGTCGTGCCATAGACTCCTCTGAAGACTAACGCGCCATGGTAGATGCTGTGCGTTCGTTTTTTTGGAGCGGTCCGGTCCGTCGCTGCATCAACGGCTCGAGGGCCAAGTCCCGCAACCATCGCAAATGCTTACGAGCGTCGGATATATCTTGGATGCCGGGAACCGTTGCAGAACTACAGCGAATTCTCGGTCGGGCAACCCCATCGTCGCTCCGCCACGTTCGCAGACCATGCGTGCTGCCGTCTTGACGCTTGCCGCCATGGATTTTTGCCCGCGGATTGGGTGCTGGGGAGATAGCTCAAGAGACTCGCCACGGAACCCTTAACGGTTGAGGCTCGCGACGGGCTCTTTTATGCGACTCACCCACCCGGTATTGACCTGGACCGCATGGACCGCTATACGTCTAGCCAGGCAGTCGCTGTTCTCCGGCGTGGCCACGCTTTTCAGTTGGTGCTCCCTGGCTCCGACATGTTATTGTAGCTACCGGCGATATGTTCGGCATTCAAAAAGATTCTCGCTGTCTCTGAGGAGGATCGGACGTGAGTTGTACCCACACGGCCGACGAGCGTAACTCCTCGGCGCAGGTAGGCTCTCCCCCGCCATTTTTATGACTTTCGTCGTCCCTGGCTGACTTTTGACAGTAATTTCCGCCGCAAGCTTGAACTGGATCCTGGCAATGCTGCTGCCGCAGCCGCCATTGGCCCGTCCGCCTTCCTCATGTGTCTCGATGATGAATCGCCTAACAGCGCTGGAGGACGCTACATGCAATTCTTTAACGGTCATCAGTATCCGTTTGCCAATCGGTGGCTGGACAAGCCGGATCGGTTCGCCATGGCCGCCAATGGTTTGTCGGCGGCCATTTACGAGCATGCCAAACTGGATGGCATAGACGTGCTTGCGCCGCATCGGCATGCCACTATGCGCGCTGTTTGCTCACCCTTCGATCGAAGTCAATCCTTCCACATCGAGACCATATCATTTTCGCGAGCATACCTGGAGACTTAGCCCCACTGTGATGCAAAGAATCGAGCGGATTCAGACTTTGGGCAAGTCCTACGGGCTGACGGACCACCAATATAGCAAGGCCGAGGACCTCAGTCTCGTCTGCACCCGCGACCACCGCGCCCCGCCCGAAGCTATCGCCCATCTCACCGTGCTCCCTCCATGACATCTCTCGGAAACCGTGACGCTTGCCACGTTTGCCCGGCGCGTTCTCGACTGGGTCCAGATAGTTTCGCCGCCTGCGCATGCGTAGGTAACGTTAGAGGCGGCGGCGTCAGCATCGGCAGGGGGTGAGAAAGATGACAAGGTCCGTACACGCTCCCTATTCGGCCCCGCAGTAACTTGGCGGCGTTCTCCGGCGCCATGTCGGTAGCCGCGAGCAACCACTACTTTACCAACCACATGTATGCGGCTCCTGGAGTGCTATCGCCCGAGGAGCGCGGTGACGGCCGGCCGTCTACCCGCTCTTTTCAACTGCCAGGCCTGGGATGCCACCCACCGCGGCGGTCCGGGCGGGAGGCCAAAATAGGCTTCGTACCCGCCGGCGACCCCCAGGACTTGAGCGATCGCTGGGACGAGGGAGGCTTCCTCCTACATCTGTCTCTTTAACAACGGACGCCTACTCACGCGCCACTATCCGGAGTCCCGGGCCCTCCGCGTGCCTTCTACAATCAAAAATGACAGGCGCGATATCCCCAAGCGATGGGTGGTGTGGCTTCTTTTGGGAGGGGAAATGGTTTTTTTTTAAGTTACGCACGGAAAGAGCAAAACTCGAAGAGACAATCTTGAGTGGTTAGCCCTGGTAACATCCAAAATTCGGTGTCCGAATGCACGAAATTTGAAAGCGATGCGAACCATGGTTTGGATAAGTAGCCTGGCCGAAAGCCCCCAATCGACAGGATAGACGGCTCTAGGATATTATGGTAGGTGGTTGCACTCAACGTTTATTTGTGTTGATGCTCTATCTTGCACAAAGCAGGCACTTAGTGTCTGGCTTCCATCCTTCATACGTCAGCAAAAGGGGGCATTTGTGGGTATCAGACCAAGCTTCACCAGCCAGGCGAGACGTCCGCCAGGATATATAGTATCAAAGGGGAAGATGGCTTTTACATGCCGCGTTCTCGGCTATGGTATACAGCAATGCTGATTCCTTCCTATCGCAGTAGGTTCCCAATGAGGGCCAGAGAGCTCAATCATCAATGGGATATGAACTCTCCCTATGGGAGCGAGATGATCCATATGCGGCCATAGAAGGGGGGTTCTTTCGCCCCAGGGATTTATATACCTATCAGCATGGTCAGGGTGAGGGCAAGAATGAGCAAGGCTCAGAGTCAAGCCGACGCGAGTAGCAGGAGGGGACAACTAAAGGGACACGGGAGAGTGTTCATCAATCACAGTGCCACAGGATCTCTCAAACCTATCGACCGTGTCGTATTTCTAAGTTTCAACCTACATTCTCGCTGCATGCTTTACCGGCTGACGACGGTGCTTATTCAGGTCATCTTAACTGCTTTGACCGCATCCGTTACCATGGCCTCCTGGAAATCCATGGGCATTAATGGTCCATGATCGGGATTCTGACTCAGGCATTGTTCTCCCCGTATCACGCCCGGGGGAGAAAGTATCTCGATCCGTTCTATGGCATTGGGGAGGGGGACGGGGAGGCGGGTGGGCGCGGGGGTACAACGACATGGTATCGCGAGGTCGGAGCATGGATTGGACTTCGAACGACTCCTACGCCGGTTATATGTGCCCGCGGGTCCAAAGTCGGTGTCCAGCAGTGGTTCAGAACCGATATCAGTCAGCTGCGCCGTGTTGGGACAGGTTCGGGGGGACTAATGACGAGAGCGACCATTGCAGCTCAGCAGCTGCAATCTTCAGGGGCCCGGCTCAGGATGTTAATGTCGGGAATTGATAAGAGCTACCGTCTGTGAGTCTGGTATCAGCATCCAGGGCGTATCCTTCCCCAGAGCGCCGGGCCCGGGGTAGAGCCAAGTCGATAGCATTCATGACGATTTATCACCGTTTCGCATTCTATGTTGGAGGAGATTATGCCACTTTACTTTAGAGGTGAGGGTAACGAATAAAAGCTGGCGAGCTCCTGACTGCACTTAATGACGCTGGCTCGGTAATGTCCGAGCCGAAATGGTGTTTACCTCTATCACCATACCTGTGCTGGCTCAACGGTGAGGCCTCGGAAAGGCAGGAACCACGACCACAGCCCCTTTCTGCAGAAGCATTGTGTTTCTAATTTTCAAATAGAATGCCAAAACACCAGGATCTGACAGGGTCCGTACTAGTTAGACTGCAGGTCAGTGAATTACAGCTATCATAATCTCCCCAGCCACTGCTACGCCGCTTATCTTCATAGACAGTGTTAATGGGGGGGCCCTTGACGTGGGCATTCATACGTGATATCCACGTATGGTCTAATTTGGTTGTTACTGAACGTACCTATCAACGGGCTAGAAATAAAGCAAGTATTCGTGGTATCTGATGACCTGATACGAGTGGGTAGAACAGCTTGAACCTAAAACCTAGCTTGGGCCAGGATGCGCGCCGGGACTAACATAGTCTATGCGGAGTCGGTCCTAATTACCCAGCTGACCTTTAGTGGCTAGGTGTTAGGTGGAAAGCGGAGTCTTTGTTGTCCCTCCATGTGGTGATATTCTCGTCTCGACTCATTTGAGCACAACTTCGTTGACATCTACAAAACTTTAGTCTGCAGAAAGAGAGGGAGGGGCATAATTTCGGTGAATGGCAAGGGCCTGATTGGTCAGGTCGATTAGCCCGCTAGACGCGCCCTTCGCGCACATGAATGAGCACGCGCTTATGCTCCTGCGAGTTGGCCGCAGGTCCTAGCCAGTATACTGTATCCTCTGGTTGTGCCGTCGCCGGGGCGGTCCTTGTCAGTTGCGTGAAGGGCCTCCTGCGATCCTATTCGATCGCTTGCGCGCGTACAGGAAATTGTCGTCATATCTCGCGCGAGTTGGAATTGAGAAGCGGGCATGGTCTGATAAGGCACATCAAAGCAGGTGAGCGGAGTGCCCGTTTATGCAGAAATCAGGCGGCGGGACACAGTTGGGCAAGGCGGGGATGCACGATGAACTCACCCCTCACTCGAGACCTGCATGAAAAAGTAGCCCCTATTTGCGTGCCTTCTTATCGCACAGCCAGGGGCAGTGCGACTAGACTAGAGACTACGTATGCCAACGTAGGCATCAGGCGATGTTCACGCAAGCGGCAGAATCCTTTGCCGCCTCAGCTCCCTCGGCCCGAAGTACTCGTCCGGAGTGTATGATAGGCGCTGAGCTGCCTCTAGACTGTTGATACGGCATGTTACAGCTATTCTCGAGGACTGGCGGAGCTATGTGGCTTGATACACAGCCCGACGGCGCCGCTTACCCCCCTGCCCAACAACCCGCTACCTGGGTGGAATGGTTAGTTGGTGCTGGCGGTACGGTTCTCACTCTCTTGGCACCAAGCCGGGACTCGAGCCGAAGAGAGAAGGTCCGGCGGGAATATTAGTGGATTGCGAAAGTCCGACGAGCGAATCAGGACATCCGTCGTAGACGCACGCATCCAGACTGCCGGGTTCACCACCACCCTAGTGCTCGTGTTGTGGCCGACTCGGTAATGAATTTATTAATCATCTGCAGCCGGTACCGTTCCTGTTCAAGGAACGATTTTCATCCAGGAGTGACGGAATCCTCCAGATGCATGATACATGCACCTCGCATACGGTACAAGCGTTCGGGGTCGATAACGCAGAAAATACAATAATAAACGAGGATAAACGAGGAGAATGATATGCGACGTTCGACAGGCTGGCGACTCGCGGCAACTGGGGGACAGGTTTATGTAGGTACTTTAGGTGCACCTGAGGTAGGCGAAGCCGATATGCAAGTCCATATTGTCGACCGCGCGTCCCATGCACCGTGGCTGCATGTCTAATACATGCGCAGCTTCCTATGCCGTACGAGGGTACTAGAGTCGCTAGCCGATCACGCACGTCTCGCTAATTCCAGGAATTGCCGAGAGGCGGAGACCAACCATCTCACCTGTTGGAAGGGGGGGGGGGGGGGGGGGGGGGGGGGGGGGGGGGG
>QJNY01001288.1:66674-112338 GCA_004155945.1 Monosporascus sp. mg162
CCACCCCCCCCCCCCCCCCCCCCCCCCCCCCCCCCCCCCCCCCCCCCCCCCCCCCCCCCCCCCCCCCCCCCCCCCCCCCCCCCCCGCTGCGCGGTTGCGATAAGTTCGAAGAAGGGTTCGCTTGGCCGCCGTCCCGGGCGGTTGAGCGGTCTTGTTTGTCACGGCGCGTGGCGACGGTCGAGAGACAAGACCCGAGACGATGGGCATAGCGGTAACAGTCCGGGGACGAGCGCCGAAGAAAGACCCGGCAGTTCGGAATCTGGGATTGCTCCTCGCTCGTCCCCTGTTACTGCTTACGCCCAAACTAATATGGAGCGTACTGTACATACCGATTCGGGTCATCCATCCACTATGGATAGAGACCCCCTTCGCCCGCGGCGCTCGGCCTGGAAGACGTCGTGCAGCAGAGCGTTACAGAGACACCTGCACGAAAGGGCCCGGCCTGTAGGAATCCACGGTGTCCCTCCTTTATTAGTCGCGAGCACCTAGGGTTAATGCACCTCGAAGGGGCTTCTATGCATACAAGGTGCCTCGGCGGATAAATAAGCGGAATGATGTATGCAAGCGAACCTGGAACGGGAAATAATGGCACTGCCTTTCGTCTCTCCCCATTTCCTCCTTTGACGTGGCATCGCACCACCCGTTCCCGCACATGTCACAACCGATGGGCTGGAAAATTTGCCTCCCAGCAGTTCGGAAGGGGGGCATCGTTGCGAAACATGCATGTGCCAGACGCAGTGCGACACCATGAGTGAGCAATCAGAGTGAGATGCACGGTGGAATGGCTACTGTAACACGCCGAACAAATTTTACGCATACGGAGCTGCTGTGCCATCACGGGAGGGCATGCGAAGAGTGTATGCGTCTTGTGTGCATTGGATAACGCACTTCGCGCACACACTATCGAGTTGGTAGCGAAGAACAACACGTGAGTGGCGGCGCATCTGGAGTGGCATTGGATTCTGTTGAGTTCGGATGAGGCAGACAGAAACTCATATAGGAGATAATATGGGTATATACACAAGGGGTACCCCTGATCCCACCCGTACCGTCGGCCGGCCCCCTCCCAGTCATACATCCAAGCTGACCGAGCAAAACATTGCCAGACGGAGTATTGGATCGAAGTATCCCGAGGGAATCGTTGCGCAAGGAAGTAAAATGCAAATGCACGCTAAATGGTGTTAATGATACTGCTCGTGTCGTCATTTCGCAGGCCGATCCCATTCACGGCGTCCCGGATGTATACGTATATCGCAATGTATAGCAAATGCAAGGCCACCTTTTACCAGATACGATTCATGCGTGGGAAATAATGCAGAGCGAAACGAAACCCGACGCCCGCTCCTGGCAATTGGTAAGTAAGAAACCATTTTCGGGCTCTCCACTCTTTCGTCCGATGTCGTAATTGCAACGTCGGGGTCGACGGCTCCCTGAGGACAAACCGAGCTGGGGAAGACCAAAATCAGATGTGTCAACTCTCGCCAAGCTTCAACTCCTCCCAACGTAACCGCAAGCTTTCCAAGACCTCGGGGCTGAATTCGGGCTCGACTTTCCTGGGACGCACCCGTCGGCAGTCGGAACACTTTCTGTGGGAGCAATTCGGACAATGGGCACCGTTGTCTGCGTTTGGCGGGAATTTTTTGCCGCACTCGTGGCAAGAATGCACGCCCTTGAACTTTTCGCCAGGCTCGTCGTTGGGATACCCGTACGGATACTTGGCTCTTTCGTCCCTATTGCGATGTGTTAAAAGGTGTGATGAATGGCAAATGCCAGAAATATCAATGGAACTTACGGATCCCTTGGGCAATCGCCGCATCGCCTATGCCCACAGTTGTCACACGTCCTTGTTTGTTTTGAATGGATCGATATGAGACCGCCGCATACGTGACAGAACCTCCTGACTCGCATGCGCTGTTTCTTGTAGATCAAGTCTTGGCCGTTGGTCTTGCTGGGGCGTTTCAGCACAATGGTTGTGGGGGTGTAGTCATAGCTAGGTATGATAGGTGCATTTTCTTTATGCTTCTTTGCCAGAGCCTCCCTCCTCTCCCGATTAGCTTGCTGCTCGCTTTCGTTTCGCTTGCTCGGGTACCGAATGCATTTCTTGCATCGGGTATGCTGACAACCAGGGCATTCACTGGTAGCACCGAATGCTGCGTGACATACGTGACACTCCCTGTGGATGCGCATACGAACTGACTTTTCGACACGGAGGACATCGCCTTCGGCAGAGTGCCATTCGCTTGGCTTGATCTCCAAGCCGAATCTCGCGCCGAGCTTCTTAGCACGTTCCTCGTGTATTTGAGATCTGGGGATCTTGGTCGCACCCGGATACTCGGGCTGTTCCTTCGTAGCCGGAGGCACGGGTTCACTTAAGCACATGTCAGCACCGCCTAGTATTGGTCGAGACATGATTTACCTTTTTGTCGCGGCGGCCGTGGGGACCTTCGGCTCACCGGTTGCCCCACTGGGCGGCGGAGCGGACTTCCGGCGCGAAGACTCGCCCTTCCTGAAAACCGTTCTCATCCGGTGTAAGACCTTTTCCAATCGGTCCTTTCCCTTGCCTTCTTTGGCGGCTGATGCCGCCGACGGACCTCCAGCCGGCGAACTCATTTCGTTCTAAGTAGCCTCCACCGCTTCGGCTAAATTAATGACACGGCCCCGGGAGCTGGCAGGCTCGGAGGCGGCAGCTAACACGCTTAGGGAAGCCGGTTCGCTTGAGAGGAAACCCGAAGAGGACAATGCCGAGGTAGCGAGTAGCCACGAGTGCCGAGACTCGAATTACGAATTGAGTTTAATTATGAGCGGTTCCTCTTCTTCTGCTCCCGAGTATTCGAAATGAGCTGGTAATACACCTGCCGATAGTCGAAATGGTAATACCTAGACGGCCATGTCTGGATGATGACCGACGGTGTGTAGACACTGGGATTCGATATACGGCGGCTATTCCATTTATTAAGCAGCAAAGGGGGTGAAGATGAGAGGAGAGAACTGGAAGACGGTGGGAAGGCAAAGCTTGTTGTAGTTTTAGGGAGATAGGCATATCCCATGGCCCAGTCTCCCGGTCCCCCAGTCCTCTTAGCTCCAGCGTGTCGGGTACAGTATTGTACATACAGTACCCGCCTTACCCTAGGGATGGTACAGTATGTGGATCATCAGTGGACGGCGGGGATGGACTTGGGCTCCTGGCATGTACTTATGCACGTACATGGGATGAATGTCAATGATGGATGGATACCAAGGACTGGGTTGCATCAAGTGGGACCAACTCGGATTGGACAGGCCTGGAGGAAGGTTTTGGGGGATAAGTTTGCATATCCAGGACCCAAAGAATGCTCATCGCATGCGAGGCATGCAAGCACGGCATAATTCTGCAGACGATCCCAAGCCCTGGGAACTTCTGGTGCAGGTGGGTAACGAGTCGACGGGAGTGAGAAATGCATAACTTAACGTTACCAAAGAGAGGGACCGGGTAAACTAGGTAGCGGCGACTGATTTGTTCGGGGAGTGTGCAAATAAAGAGGGCGCTAACCACATGGGATCTTCTCAACTCGCCCACCCTCGCGCGCGGTTAAATAATACAAGTCGATACCCAAGAGGCATCTGACGATTCTCCATTGCATGCGTGTTATAGATGATATAGTAGTGTAGGTATGTATTCACTGCAGAAATAGAGTCGAGACATACAGCTATTGGGGAACACAGGGGAGAGGTCGAGTACGTGCCTTCGAAGTTCCCGAACGTCTTTTTTTCCCCAGAACAGCAAAGCGGCAGATACGCACACACATTCCCGCGAATACAATGATATACCTATTTCCGCGGAAGACGCGATCCCTTCGTACATTATGTAGTTATTGTACAAGTACCATTGGTTGTCCATGCCTACCTACGCTAGTAGGTACTGTAGGTACCTAACCCGAGCTGATGGGACGGCTGAGAAGATTTACCCCAGCTGTTTCTCCAAGTGAGAGCTCGTACAGTGAGTCAATCAACGAAGATCATCCGAATCTGCAGTGAAGTCTCCTGACCCTTTATTCGCAATAAAGTGCATACCAAGCGTATTCTATTACAGTGTGAGGAGATGGCCACGGGTGCGGCGTGGTAGCCGCTTGTTGCGCGCACTGTTAACGTTTTGAAGGCTTTTCATCATTTTAGCACTTCGACCTCTCTCGTTTTGCCTCCTACGGAACATGTGGGTATACACCCGGAGGAGCTACGGAGTTGACGCCCCAAAAGTCGCAATACGGTGGTCCGCGACCCTCTCTGCCTTGTCCAGTAACGGATCTTGATCCTCAACTAGTGCCGCTGAACCCTCAGGGAGCCGTTGCTTGGACGACTCCGCTGTGCCTGGTTAAGGGTACCAAAGGAGGACTTTGCCCGAGATTCGCAATAGTCACCTCGCTACTTAGACCTAAGAGGGTAAGAGGGATAATTAGGCCGCTTATCTACCAAGACACTTACACTTAGGTACATGAAATACCTTTCAATATTCCAAGAGTCCTTCCAACCAGTCTATCCCGTCCGCGCTATCTGATTTGATGGCCGGGCGAGAAAACAGAGCACTAGAGAATCCGCTGCTGCTGAATGGTCTTCGAGGTCATAGACGTGGTAATGTCAAGCAGGCTCTGGCGTATGTTCTACCTTGCAGGGACTTCCTTCTTTTAAAGCATAACTGCTTAAATATCAGCACTAGACTCTCTAACGCCATTGGTGGCGAGAAGGGGCATATCGTCAGTGGCTCATGCCCTACCTATGGTGCTGTACCCGACCGTCTGGTAGTAACCCAGAG
This sequence comes from Monosporascus sp. mg162, assembly GCA_004155945.1. NCBI lineage: Eukaryota > Fungi > Ascomycota > Sordariomycetes > Xylariales > Monosporascus > Monosporascus sp. mg162. The sequence continues at coordinate 71,461 of QJNY01001288.1, forward strand.
GGCATCGACCGATTGGTGACACCTCAACACCTAAGGCTATCTCGGGGGGTTGCCTTATCAAATAAGCTGCATCGCCCGACATATACGCGTCTAGGCCATAATTAGAACGCTCGACGAGAATTTTTATGAGTGCCCAAAGCTAGCGGTTCCTCTGGCTATGAGTACCTATCTATATAAGACTGACCGATTATGGTTCAGACTATAGCAAGCTTTATGTTATGATATCTACCTAGGTAAGATTCTTTATAATAGGGGCTCTGTTAAATCCGTCGTCTTCAAATACGTCTGGCCAATTGCTCTCGCGTATTATCTGAACGTAGTATATCAAGCGAGAAACCGGCATTTCGGGTCGCCACCATATGTATGTGTAGCTCACAAGGAGATACCCACTAAGCACCTTATTCCCCTTTCGCATAAAACAAGACAAGTCCCACACAACAGTAGGCAGGTACCTAGGTACATAAAAACCTCCCCGCTTCGCATGTAACTGCAGTACTTTATTAGTGGACGTAACACTCCAAGCCCACAATCGACTCCACTCAATCTTTGACGGCGATCTTTGAAACATCCAAGCCATGGCATCTACGTAGATTCCAGAGCATCTTACCAGAAATCATACGATTTTAAAGTTAGAAGAACTGGCCAAAGGTGATAAGTCGCTCTAAAGTTCGCCAAGCTCCCCACCATCCTCGCATCATCACTTTTGCTCGCCATATTTTCTTAACAAAGGCAGTTAATTAGCCTCGGCAAGTGAGCCTGGGCTCCAGAGTCGCGAAGAAAAGACGGGGTCTGCGCTATTCATGTACCCCGAACCATGATCCGCTTTCGATGTTACCATGCCAGATTTCAATGTCCAATTGGGGAATCCTCGGGTCATTGGCAGCTCTTCGAGTTGGTCGTGATTGAGAAGTCCATTCCCGAAGGGCTGGGACGTAACAAATACCCACTTACCGGCACGCCCAAAATGTGGGTCAGGAGACCGTTATAATAAAACAGCCTTTAACATCGTCGTGGGACATTGATACTGTGCTAATCGATGGCTTTTTGTCGGTGCCATTCGAGTCAAAGTCCTACACACACGTACCTACAACGCTTAGACTAGGCGTCCAGCCCACGTGCCCCGCGTATCCTGACTTGCGCCATACGATCCGTGACAAGCCATGCTGATGAAACCGCGACACCTCATTTTTCTCAAGTGTACCCAAAGGCTCACCAAGATGGTGCTTTCTTCACCGCTTCGGGTATGGCAGTCGCAAGACTCCGCTCTCTTCCTGCGGCTTCCTAGAATTGTCAAGCGCCGAAATTCTCCTACAAACTCATTTCGCGCACTACCCGCCGTGCCACGACAGCATATGACAGCGACCTAAATTTGTTTTCTTGATGATTATGTCCTTCCTCATCATCGCGCTTGGAGAAGATGAAACGTTTGGAATTACACTCCCGGAAGTCTCGCGATCCGCCCTGATGTGGAAGATTTAGATACATGCTACAGCTGTGCTGGCACCCTACTAGCGCATCGCTACCTAGTACTATGACAAATAATAATACCGTCGAGTTGCCTGCAGATAGTAAGGAATTGGACGTTGATTCACGAGAAGCACGACAGCTGCAGAAAAACAGCTACAGTTCGTCCGACGTGATCAATGCTGTCCGGGCTCCAAGAGCGTCCCATCATGCCATCCCTCTCGAAGGTGGGCCTCTCGTCTTTGCATGCAGAGCTGGTTATCACCCTCAAGACAACTTCAGACCGAGAGATACTTCCGGCCCCTTATATGGACATGCGCGTTTCGCCCGTCGTTGGATCTCGTTGACCAACATCCATGTCAAGTACCTATGCAGATATCGTATCGGTCTCTACGAAGTACATACGTACCGGGTATATATATACCTGATACCTGACAACGTTTCCAACGTTGATCGAGGTTATCCGCTAAGGGGCGACACTGCGTTAGTTCTAACAATTTTCTTAAGATAGGTGGCACTCTTTTTATATTCGCCCACATTAACCCAATCAGCCTCCGCAGGAAAAGCTTTAGTGGGTCTTCTAGAGGGCTACGGCAGGCTTCACGCCGGTTGGCTTCCGTTTTACGCCTAGCACATTCAGAAAATTGTTAAAAGCTCACGTCTTCGTCGCTCCCTAGTGGATAGGCGACCGCCCAGCCGCCCGGGTATGGTCGGCGGCCATTTCATATGCCGCATGCTGCTCGATAAGCTAGCCTACTCGCCGGCCCCTCCTCTCAACACCAGTATCAGAAAACTCCAAGTGACGTCCGCAGGGTCGCAGTGAGCGGCACCTTGTCTTCAGCAATCCAGGATACGGTCACATTCCAAACAGCGGTGGTCGTATTCCGGCCCTGGAATTACATATAGTCGCACTTGTCATGTTAACCAAGGGCCCACTAACGTTAACCCAACAGTTTCTCGATACGCCAAATTCTTTGGTTGCTTTATACGGAAGCGAACGTCCCGTTGCATGCAAAAAGAGACAAAAATAGTGATTAGCTGCGCCAAAGCTTTAACGTAAGCATAAGGCCAGTCCCTTTCAAAAATTGTTCGGACTGACGTTGGTTGGCTCCTCCTAAGATAATGGAGGGGCGCAGATATGCCTCGATGCCAGTATCCCGCGCTGCTTGCTTACTTGCTTGCTTGCTCGGTATCCAGACTTCATCCGCACACACCGTCTCTCTCTTCTCTGGTTGCCCCCATGAAGGGGGGGGGGGAGACGGCTCCGCACTGGTGTCCGGCACCCCTGCAAAGATCATGAGCCTGGGTTTGTCTCGAAGAGGAGGCCCCACGACTTTTACCGCGGGACTGAACCGAACCTATGTGCTTTCGTACGAAGTAGTGGGTATCGCCTTTCGACCCGCAATCGCTTGCAAATTTCTCCCTAATCAACGACCCTCCGTCTGGCCTTGAAACAACTTACTACGGTACAGTACGACGTGGGGATCCCTGTCCTCCGCATGAGGCCCGGGCTCCCCGACGGAGCGAGCGATCGGTGGTCCAGCCCCGGAAAGGGATGTTACCGAATTAATGGTTCGACGGCTCTGTGCACTACCGCAAAGCAACCAGAAAACATACGACATTCCCGGACGAGGAGGTCTGACGATGAAGAAGGTCCGACGGAGTGGGGGGCCAGAGTGACGTGTCTCGCATGGCATCTTCCTGCCCCATCAGCGACCGCGCGCGCCCTGGGATCCTTCGTGCCGCGGGAGATGCCTGCTGTAGGGGCCCCTTGTTTTGCTGGTTAATTAGCATGTGTGCTAATTAGCAGACTTAGTATGCAGGCGGCTGGACCTAGCCGGCCTGCCGGCCTTCCTGTCCTGTATCTGATCCGTGCTGCGGTCCCGCTCTCCCCGAGTTTGGGAGAGGCTTCTTCCTCTACGATATGGTTTTCTCGGTGCTTCGTCGTCGTCTGCGCCTCTCTCTCATGTGCCGCCCAATTTTTTTTTTTTTTTTTTTTTTTTTTTTTTTTTTTTTTTTTTTTTTTGGGAATTCTGGCGGAAGATGCCGCTTTATGCTGTTGAGATGCAGTCGACCCCCTTGGCCGTTTTGTGGAGGATCTGCTAATACCTCCTTGAGACGTGTTCAGACAGGTTATGGCTATTCACATATGTGCCGAAGGGGGTAACGCAGAGAGCAAGAGGAGTAGATCCTACAAGTGGGAACTTAACATGAGATACAAGGTGGGATAATTAGCTCACAATCCGACAGCGTAAGTATGTGCATAATAATCCTCCCGTAAACGAAGCAGGGGCCCAGTGCGTCACGATCCACTCCCGTGGCACTTCCATGCTCGAGTGGTCCTATGAGTTCATAGCAGACGTAAGCTCCTTGCTCCATACTTCACGGGCTCATGCGATATCTCATAGCGAGACTCCTCCTTGCGCCCCAAGGCAGCACAATGTAACCTGCTGTATACGCATCCGACAAGTGGATTGCTTCTTTGCTTAGCACTTGGTGTACGTCGGCTTGTGTACATCTACACCGACTATGGAAGATACTGGGACTGGAGGGGCCTCGAATAATACGTACAATGGCGTCTAAAGGCCATCCAGACAGCCACAGGAGATACACATCCCTAGATAGACAGGATGACCGTCGTGTCTTGTTCTGAGTCAACGGAGAGCCGGCCGTAATAATCTCGGGGAGCCATCATTATGCAGTTTTAGGTATCTCGGGACATTTACAACTTAATACAACAATATATTTCAGTTATCCTCCATCACAGTCGGCCCGAACGACAGGGACGCCGCCTCCGGCACGGCAGCGCTGACGGTCTCGGCTCGGTTCTTCATCCTGCCGATGTAGGGGCCGTTGGAGTCCCTCCTGTTGTTCAGGTAGGCCTGGACGTCCTCGATGACGCGGCGCGCGAGGTTCTTCTGGAACTCGTCCGGCTTGACGAGGCGCATGAGCCGCGACGTCTCGTAGAACCTGCCGCGCACGGCCGCCTCCCCCTTGGTAACGTCCCTGAGCACGCAGGTCCAGTCGAAGCGGACGCCCTCGGGCGCCTTGAGGCGGTCCCGGAACGCCTTCTCCGCCACCATAGAGGCCGGCAGGGTCGGTGGCAGCTCCTGCGGCGGCGGCTGCTGGCTGCTCGTCTGCTCCAGGCGCCACACGTCGCCGTAGAAGAAGAGACCCTTGTTGTTGTTGTTGTTCTCGCCCGCGACGAATATCTCCTTGAGCGCCATGACGACCGGCATCGACTTGTCCCAATCCTCGCTCATCTCTTCCGGGGGCAGCCGGACGCGGACGGCGTCGTTCACGGTTATCTTCTCGCACCCGAGAAAGACGCCGCCGAACCTCTCTCTGTCCTGGCCGGGCGCCGGCCCGCTGATGCGGTTGAACGTGGAATAGGAATGGTCTACTGTCGTGACGGCCACCTTGGATGCTTCCAGCCCAAGCGACTCTTGTTTCTGCTTGTCCCCGCCCGTGATCTGCTGCTGTATCGCCTCCCAGGGTATCTCGAACATGGGCTTGCCCCTCATATAAGCCAGGTGGGGACTAACCGTGGGGACGCTGAAGGCAAGGAAGGGTCTCATGTCCTTCTCGACGACGAGGAGGTCTTGCAGCTTGAGGTAACGATGGGCGAGGGGCTTGATTCGCCACCTAGCCTCCGTAGGTGCCGCCGGGTCTGGCGCCGACGGGCCCTGTGCCGCGGCGGCGACGATGATACCAATCCGCCAGGCATTTCCGAGCTTGTACCACACTACTTCGCCTTCCCGAAAGAGTTGAGACTCAATGGGTTGAGCCCGCACGCCGGGCGACGACGTTTGAGAAGGCCCTCCCATTGCCACAGGGGGAACCGGCGTAGGCGTAAACTGCAGCTGAGCAGGAGCCGCCGAGGATTGTCCAGGGGCAACCTGCAGCTGAGCAGAAGCCGCCGAGACTTGTCCGGGGGCCGCCTGTACCTGGTCCGGGTTGCAAAAGCGACAGGAACACAGGTTCTGGTCGTTGCTACCCCCGGCGATCCACAAGAGATGGGCGAAGAACTCGTTGGGCGACCTGAAGGGCTTTGGCTTAGTTCCTCTTGGATAGCCGTAGAGATAGTAGTCTGAACGCTTGTCTGGAAGAGATGCATGAGAAGGTGACCCTCCATAGCCGACAATCAAGCCACTTACTGTTGCTCATCTTCTTCCTTAGGTGGTAATGCTCTGGAAACTGTTGTAGATAGTATACCCGACCTGGCTCCAGTTAGCATGGTGCTCTCAACCACGACGGCGCCGTAAATACCGGTCATACCGGGCTCCAGGAGGAGCTGATCGCGAAGCATAGCGCCTAGCTTGAACAGCCAGTCTCGATACTTCGGGTCGTCCTCTCCAACGCGTTCGTGGCCCTCCGCGAACTCATGCTCTCCCCAGGCCTTTCCGTCGCTGCAGTTCTTGGCAAGCGCGATCGGGTAGCAGGGGTGAGCTCCCGTGGTGGCAGGCTTCGCGGTTTTGCTGCCGGACGCCATGCCTCTCCCGGATGATGTCGCGTCACAATATTAGGCCTGGCGTTATGACTGTAAGCGCATGGTAACCATAAGAACGGACGGGGCGAGACGCAAGGGGGGGAATGTTTTGGTGACGTTGTGAGGCTGGTCGGTAGCGCCACAAACTTTGCGAGGCAGACGTGCTGCTGGTTCTGGCTTTAGCTGGACAGGTTCGGGCCACTTACAGTTGAGTCACCCGTCGCAAGACTCGTTCAAACCAAAGTTATCTATTTGAAGTTAGCTAGAGTTTCTTATGAAGCCAGATAATTACAGCCATATCGTTTTTATTATCCGATAATCCGGCTTCATGGCTGTGAAATGTTTAATCTAATTTTTCGTATCTTGTGTAAAGGTTACTTGACGCAGGAGTGGCTTTTAATTACGGGCCAGAGCCCAGTTGTGGCTCGTGCGCGAACCCCGAACTTTACATACTAGTCTATTTAAGAAGATGATAAGAGCGGCTTGCTTTTAGATACAAAGTCTCATGTAAGTACCCGTAGGTTGTGAATGTTTCGGTTGGCCCAGGACAAGCAAACATACGGAAAGGATTCGGGAGGAAGAATCAAGAGCCGATGTTGCTGTCTGTAGTGGATACAGAGGTGTTCGACGGCTAGCTCGAGTTAGGAGAAATCAGGAGAAATAGGCAGGGAGGAGGCTATACAGCTGTTTGGTTTCTCCTAAACTACCTGGGCAAAGTTTCTGTATTCAGGCTTTCTTTGTTTCTGGACATGAAGGGGTTTTTACAACGTGTTGATTGGGATTTATAGGTCGCCCGAAACAGCTCCTGAGCTACCTCAACTCGTAAGTCGTAACCCGTCACCGGTAACCCGCAGCGGGCAGCCCGCAACAACTCGGAACTCGAAACTCGCACGAACCCAAATCCGAAACTGCGACAAACAAACATGAGTCCCCACCGACGATTCTAACTCTCGTTTCAGGTAATTGGCTCTTTAAACCCACAGAACTATGAAGGCCGAATGTTCTTTGGGCAGGATGGACCGGCATTCGGGAGGTTCCTCATTTTTCTACTTAGACACTGTCTCCTCCTAACAAAAAAGGACTACATGTTCAACCTATGGTAGAGGAATGCGTTTCTACTACTTAATAATAAGTCACGAGCACGGTTTGACCCTGTCGTCTTTCTATGTGCTAGTTGCGCTGAGTGATGCGTCGAACGTCTTCCAAGTCCTCTAGTCGTAGATCCTATATTCGAGTAGTCTTTGAAGCTGTCTGAGGCAATAGGTCCCCATTTTGTTAATAACGTTAGTTTCTATGAAATATAAAATTAGTAAATAGATCCTTTAAAGATGAATGTTCCGTATCCCATTAGTCTATACAGCAAACGCATATTTCCGACTGGCAGCGGTTGCGAGGTTCTCATGATAAACCTAGGAGCGTACATACACCCAGGCTGCTCATCTGAAGGAGTATTCTGACAGAGTGAGCTGCAAGCTACGGACTTGACCCAAAAGACCCCGGACCTGATACGCACGAAGCTGATCACAGCGCCTCCTGTTACCGCACCTAGGAGGCCAGGCAAAATTCCATGTCCTCGGTTGATTCCTTACGATGGTTACTGATGTACTTACTGTTTTATTGGATTTCCACAGGGTACCTTACTAAGCTAATAACAACATCGAAGGCTTATATTTTCATCCTACCTCATACCACATCTCCGCCATTACGAGGTTATGTACGCAAATGGGATCTAGCGGTTATTGCGGCGTTCTGCGATCTCAATATCAGAACCCACGCCGAAGACCGGGAAACGAACAATCTGAAAATATGATTAAGACGGAGGCCGATGCTGCTGTTGTTAGCATGGCCGGCAGGACTATCCAAGGGGAGCAAGAAGAGTGCAACGGTGAAGGTTCGGAAACTCCATGACCGACAAGAGTAGAGAACAGCTAGTCGGTTATCAGTCACAATCTTTTATGAGGAAGAACAAATCTCAACAGAAATGGGGGGCTGTTTCGTTCGTTCCGACCGCGGCTTTCGATGCCTCCTTGCCGGCACGAGGTGGCCCACGACCGCTAAGACGAGTTTCACTGCCGCTATCGCAAAGTAACCCCTCTTCATTCTTGTGTTCACGCGGCAACAAATACCCGGACGGAAATGAGAACAAATGGGGAACCAAAATAGCCAATTAGAAAACCGACCAAGTAGACGAACATCACCCGGCACACTCTCGCCCCCCAACGAGGTCAATAATGCCGACAGAAGGAGCGCTTACAAACAACGCCAACGGCAGGAGCTCCCCCGAGTTGCCCCATTCCCCTTTTCCAGACTCCTTGTACTCGTCACGGTTACCTACAACAAGGAGACGGAGGCTCGACGAGCAAGTGCAACTCGATATCCTATACGGTGAAGAACGATGATTTCACTCTAGGACACCGGAAGCCGAAGCCCCAGTGAGTTTTGCCACGTCGCCCCGTCCTTATCAGAAACAATCCCTCTGCCGACTACTCAAGGAAAAGGATCTGAAGAATGAAGCCTGCAGAGCTTCGATGCGTCTACTCTGGGAAGAGTATTCTAGGCCGACAAAGGACGCTGACGACAATGACGTGGTCCACGTCGAGGGGTTGCCAAAATTCTGATCCTGCTCCAGCCCCCTGCGTTGTCAATGGGCCACGATACGCGGCTGACAAGCAGGAAGGAGCCTTTGTTCTACGTGGGCCCATCAACGGCCCTGACGCCCTGGCTAACTCGACTTGATTGACCTTGACGCCGACTGACTGGACTCCGACATGTTTGACCTTATCTTCGGCCAAGTCCCCCGTCGACTCGAAAAAGAAAAGGGGGGAGGGGCTGCGGAGGGAGCGTCGGAGGGCGGAGCAAGGAACCCATTGCCGACGAAGTCAGAGGAAGAACCAGCAAGCTCTATCGAATTGCCGAGCTCCATATGTGACGGTCCCCTGACAGCTTCACGGGCAGTCTTCCTGGCCTGCCCAACCGAGGGCGGCATTGGCGCCAAGACCATGATTTCGCCGGCCGCCGCGTCACCGGCGATGGTCGCCCCCTGGGCCAATCCCCTGCGAAAAGCGTAGCTCACGGTCGACGCGATCAAGCACAGCGAGCGCGGCCGTCAAGGCTAAACTGGTCGCCGCTGACCTGGCGCCCCTTGTGAGCGCCCGGAAAGCGGCGCGAGCGATCATCAACGAACCCGGCTATAATCCGGCTATGTCCCGGATCAATATGGTGCTCCACAACGTGGGCATCCCCGGCGTGCCCGCAGCGCCGCACCGCGAAGGGCCCTAGTCGCAGCCCGCAGCCAACCACCCCGGGCACTTTATGCTGGCCAACCGGATCAGGCCGCGGTGCTGTGGAATAGTGAGTAGCAGCTTTCGTCTCCCAGTCGGACCCGCCCTTCCCCTTGTCTGGTTGATAGATTGCTGACCCCTGTTCAGAGCCGCGTATGATGGAGAAACGCATGCCCGACTTCGTCAAAGAGTGCATGCTGAGAAGGGGTGCCCGCATCGTCCGATCGCTGGTGGACCAGACCGCCCCTATCAACCAAAACCCACCCCTTCTTTCTCGACCTGGAATATGCCGATACGGCTCGGGCATGCACCCTGACCCTGTATCAATGCATAGACACATGAGGCTCCCTTGGGAACACATCGCCCACCATTCCACCCGGGTATACCTGCCAATGCGCTCAAACAGCGTTTCGAGCGCCTCCGGAAGGAGCTCACCGCAGAGGGCCACCTTGTCTCTCCCAAGCGCAGCATCTGCGCGTCCGCGCTGCATCTAGGCTCTGTCCAGATGAAGCTTCAGGATCATGCCAGGGCACTGGGCTCCAAGTGGATGGCCTAGCTGCTCCAGTCCACAGAACCGAAGGTCAACAGCATGTCGCTGGTTGAGTACCGGATGCAGGGGGGCGGCGAGGAGTGTCTGCAGTAGGGCTGCGAGACGGCTCTCTGCCAGACCTCGCGAAAGAGGGGACGTCTATCTGGTGGATTCGAGTCTGACTAGCGACCGCATGCTCGTCAGTAAATTGGCGACGGACCCGGTATGTGCGAGGCGCCGGGAGGTTGAGCTCTGGTCTCGTTAGTGAGAAGTTTCATTTTTAGTTAAATCCGTCCGTGAAAGTCGACTTTGTAAATAAGTCATACACATATACCGTATCTATTAACATAAAGCTCAAAAGCAAGATTTTCCTCTATGATGATTACGGAGCGCCGGTCTATGTACCACGATAGTATGCCACAAGTATGAGAGCTACCACCCATATACGGATAGGGGGGTGGTGTTGGATTCAAAAATATGATAGTACAGTACCGTGCGTACCATTTACAGTACTGTCGCACACGTTGTCTCCCCAAGGGCCCCCCGCCGTGCGCAATTGGGAGACCCCTAAACCCGCTAACTACCAGATACAAGCGATTACCTGAGTACCGTACAATACCTGGGCAGCCTGGGGAACTCGTAACCGCAGTGGAAGCTGAAGGCCAAAACTTGGAAGACTTCACGCTTCCTCCCATCTCAGCACAACCGACGATCGCGCAGCCAAACCTACAATTCGCCGAGATGTTGTCTTTCATATTGATACAGAACCGGCAGTAAGTCCAACAAAATTATTCCGTGTCGCGGGCGTTCCGGCGCTAACCGAAGCCACCCAACCTCCAGGGGCAAAACGCGACTGGCGAAATGGTACGTGCCGTACAGCGACGACGAGAAGATCAAGCTTAAAGGCGAGGTACGAATTCGCTCACTCACTCACTCACTCGCGCGCGCATCTTCCCTTCCCTGAATATGCGCACGCGCGCGCGCACGCCTAGCATACGATACGATTGCCTCTACCTATCGACCCGCCTCCCCCAACTCATTCCGCGCAATCTCTCTCTCTCTCTACCTATCCATCTAGGAAGTGTTCTTTTTTGTTAACGGGCACACCTGCCCCCAAAAAACAGGTGCACCGCCTAGTGGCGCCGCGGGACCAGAAGTACCAGTCGAACTTCGTGGAGTTCCGGAACAACAAGATCGTGTACCGGCGGTACGCGGGGCTCTTCTTCTGCGCCTGCGTCGACACCAACGACAACGAGCTCGCCTACCTCGAGGCCATCCACTTCTTCGTCGAGGTGCTCGACGCCTTCTTCGGCAACGTCTGCGAGCTCGACCTCGTCTTCAACTTCTACAAGGTCTACGCCATCCTCGACGAGGTCTTCCTCGCCGGCGAGATCGAGGAGACCAGCAAGCAGGTCGTCCTCACCCGCCTCGAGCACCTCGACAAGCTCGATTAAGAAGAAGGAAAGAAACAAAAAGTAGCAAGGGGAGTAGTAGTAGGAGGAGGAGGAAGAGGAGGACGGAAGAAAGTGGGTGAAAGACGGGAATACTCGGATGGTGACGCCCGGACGCGCGCATAAGCCAGGTCCGATATTGTCGCGACGCTATTTTACGGAGGTGGGCAACTTGTGCGTGTACGCATTTAGAGGCGAAGGCGTCGGGCGTTATGGAGGCGAGATCAAATATGGCATAGGATTTACAGCATTCATGGCTTACACGGGAACGCGGGACGTCAGACACGTTGTTAGTGGACCAGCACTACACCACGAGAGACGATACATGGATAAGCGCCGATGGTGCTCGTGGAGAATACTAATATATTATCTAGACTTCCGTCGTCTCGTTCATCTATCTTATGCAAATGCTTCATCATCGACTGACGCGGCTACTACCTAATCGCCGGTTTGAACAGCCGTCCATTTTCATTCCAAAGTTACTACGTACATTGTAATTAACAGCATCACACAATTGCCTTCAGTCATTTTGTGCTACTGACGTGGTCAAATAGCCAAAGTTAACAAGACCCCCTTGGACAAGAGGCAGCCTGGGAAGCGTCCTGACGGGCAATCATATCCTTGCCAATATCATCAGCTTGAAGGGTCGCTAGGTGGCGTTCTTGCGGTCCGCCTCCTCCCATACCTGGCGGGCAGACCTTCTGTTGGCCATACTATGGACGATGGGGTTTTCCCGACGTTTAAAGAGAGCGACGACCTCGGGGCGGAATCGTGATTCTCTTACTAGGCGGTACTGGATTCCATCTGGTGCTTGGAACAGCGTTGGATCATCCTCGGCAGCAGAAGCATCGCCATCATCTCCTTGGCAGGCATCTTCGTGGATGCCCAGGTTGTCATCCGCACCGCCGTGAGCTGGTACACGCGCCTCCGCCTGGTCCGAAGCGATGCCTGATTTGGCATCCTTCACGGCCGTGTCTACTGTCCCGATCTCAAGTTTCAACACTTGGAGAAACTTTTCTGCCTCTTCTTCGGCCTTCTTGGGGCCTTCTGGGGTAATCACAGCCTCAGATTCTGTGTCCTTGGCGGCCTCATCTTTACTGTCAGTTTGGCCACTGGCATGCTGCTTGGTGGCAGTCTTAGCCTTCGGCGTCTGCAAAGCTCCCTGTGAGTCGATGAATACGTCGTCGTCATAAGAAAGGCGGCCCTCGTTCCTTTTCGATCTCGGCTCGTTTCGATGTTCAGCCTTGGCACTGCTACGGTTATCGGGGTTTCGAGATGTGGCAGCCTTGCGACCGCGTATGTTACACTCTCCAGCTCCTTGGCTAACTGGCGTGTCTTCTCTGGTATAGCGGCCCGTACGCATCTTTTTAGTGTGAAGATGCTCGTCAGAAACATGTGAATGTGCGCGTGGTCTTCTACCGGAACCTTCTCCCTTAACTTGAGCACTGTTGCCTGGTCTATAGGCATCATAGCCGTTATGGCGAGGTGGACGAGTCGGAGTTCTGGAGCGAGAACGCTCATAGGGAAAACTCGGAGAACGACGCCCTCGATACCGATGGTTTTCGCCTCGGGTGGGTGATATTGGCCAGATCCCGACTCGCTCCCGCTGTTTGGTCAAGGAGACCTTCTTTTTATTAAGAGGGCACAGAGTCGCAAAGTGTTGCCCAACTTCGCGGCAGATCTCGCAACGGTAATCCGGCGGCGGAGGTTTATCCCACCTCGGGTCCAGGTTTGTGGGACAGAGCTGTATCCAGTGTCCTATGACCTCGGTTAGTAAGAATAAGGCCGGCTAGTTCAACGAGCTGGCTTGCCTGGCTTATCACAGCGCTTGCAAACATAGCTTGCTGGTGGTGGAACAGAGAAGTTCGGAGACCCTCCAAAGCGTGCATAATATTCCTTAGGATTATGCTTCATTCGGCTGAAGGACGAAGCGTTGCTTGTATCTGAGGCTCTGTGCATTCCTTCCGGAGAATCCAGTAAGACGGCTTCATGAGTAATCGTTACCTCATCAGCATCAGAATCAAGCAAAGCATCGGTTGCTTCTGATCGGTGGGCAGAAGGGTTTACCCTCGAATGGATAGACAAGGTATGAAGCTGCTCCTCTTCATCGTCCTCGATCTCAATGATCTCTCGTTTGCTGCTGGCACTTGGGGCGCTCCGTTGCCCTAGTGGAATTACGTTGGATCCGGTCTGCCGCTCCCCCCACCCTATCTCGCTTTCTCGTTCTTTGTTGGTAATGTCCCCTAAGGGACTCTGAACAGGCGGCTTTTGTAGAAGAGCTGTGCGGCTTTTATGCATGTGCTGCCCAGGTGACTCTTGCGGACGTGAAGTGGTTTCCAGTGTGACAAACTCACCGCTCTTGGTCTGTTCGAAAAGGTACTGGATCTCAGCTTGAGCCATCAAGTATCTACGGCGGTTGGCCGGATTCTCCTCAGCATCCTTTCTCTGCCATTCTTCGAAAGCCTGATCCACCTCTTCCTTTCTGAGAGAGCCTAACTGCAAGGTGCCACATGTAAACAGGCTCACAAAGTCAGGTAGGAGTGACCCTTGCTCTATGATTTTATCTCTTTTGATTTGTTCGTGTAGCCAGCCCATGAGCAGATGCAGGGCCTGAGACTTGCCTACCTTGTCTGGAAAGGCAGTGTTGATCTTGGTTGCAAGTTCATCCAGGCTGATATCTTCGAGTCGCTCGATCGCCAACACTAAGAGGCTGTTTCTAAGGTCCATGATGGTACTGAAGGGAAAAGAGGTCGGAAAAAGGTCTAGGCCCAGTCAATATGGGCGAGAATATCGGGTATGACCAAGCTGTCTTGGTACCCCCGAGTTGTTTGGACCACCGTTATAGGGCAAATGCGCTGAACTGCACCGTGGTATGCAAAGCGTTGGAAATCCCGGATTGACCAAGTAGATATCCAGGGTATAGCGAGAAGCGGTGAAATCCGTGTTTGCTAGTTGCTCATGCACTTGCTGCTGCCAGATGCAGATCTGGTTGAAACGTAGACCCGACCTCGCAACAAACGCGAGCGTCAGTTCGGGAAACTGCAGAAGTGAGATGGTGATGAAATATGGTCGAGTCCGATTTTATAAGAACGCCTCGGTCAAAAGGCGAAGACACCGCAATTTGATCACGATATTGAAGTCAAACTGCACCGAACTATTTACGGTAAGAACATAGGGGGACCGCCGGTGCCTGAAATCCGATCTGTCTGTTTGGGGAATGAAGTACTGCCCATGACAATGGAAATATGAAAATTAGAAGAATTGTACGGAGGACAGACAATAGATCCCGGAATCTAAGTCCATTCACGTAAACTGGGAAAGGGCTTCTGTGAATCACGGGGAAGGAGCACTTCCGCTGTTATCTACTTTAGGAGCCGTCCCAACAACAACTCTCGGCACATGACAGCGAAAGTAAACGTTGGCCTCACACCCCGAGTGCTCGAGAATTATTCATGTTCTTGGGAGTTATGGATGTTCTTTCAATCTCCCATTGCATTGCCGCTGAGTCACTCCCTACTGCAATTTTGGGGTATTAACAAGTTCCAAACTTCAAGTAGCCCTGCCAACCCGAGGACAGGAAGCAACAATAAGCCAAGCGATTTCAATGACAATGTAATCATATCTCGTCAATGTTCGAAATCATGGGGGCGGGGGCGCTACCTGAATACCACCGGGTTTGGTCTGTCGAATAACTGCCCATACCCATCAACTTAAAGCGGTACGGCTGTCATGGCGTCACCGTTTCAAGGCGGCAAACCGTGCTGCCAGCTCATTGACGTCCGGGATCCCATCTCCTATACCACCTTTCCGTTCGGGATTCTTCTTTGCTAGGCCGGCATCGACGATCTTCTTGTTGGGTTTTAATTCCGTCGAATTGAGAGTAACCTTCGGTCGAGGGTTATCAGTAGACGGACTTGGCGGGTTGACATGAAGTGGATTATTCGGCCCAAGAGCCCGGGGTGGCGTGGCACGGCTCAAATCTTCCCTATTCTTGGCTTCTTTGCTACCGGCGGGTATAGGGGCCTCCGAAGTCTTCTGTCCCTGGCCACCACTCGGGCTGTCGTCACCGTCGTCCGCGTACTTGGGCGCATCTCCCAAGTCCCTGGGTCTTTTCGGCCAATCAACTCCGTAGGCCCTAGCAATCTCCTCGAGGTAACCTTGAACTAGCTCTTCCCTCGGCGGCGTGACGCTCAACTTCTTCACTACCTTCTCGTTGACCTTGCCATCCGAGTTCTCCATGGCTGCCAACACGAACTCCTTTCCGAACTTCTCCCCGAGAAGGGCCCGTACTTGCTGCAGTTCCTTGATCTCTGTCTTGGGTGCGGAGTAGATGATGCTCTTTACAGCTTCCTCCAGTCCCGGATCGCACGGCGCGGTCTCTAACAAGCCAGAGCGGGCCAGAAGCAGTTCGCAATATAGCTCGAGAATTTCGTGGAGTTCGCTGGTTATATCCGACCGGATTATATTCTCCACTCTAATCCTCGCCGAATCTATCTTTCCGGCTTCCAAAAGCTGGGCCATCGCCCGCCTCTGCGCCTTGCCATTGGCATCATCTCGTTGTTGTACCATGCGCAAACGCGCGATGGATAGCTTCAGCTGGACCTTGAGCCTAGCCTAGATGAACGTCTCTTAGTAACAATGATAATATGAAGGTATTTGAGGACCCAAAGACTCACTACGAAAGTCCCCGACGGAGGAGGCATAGTCGCTAGCAACTACCCAGCCGGATGTTTACGCCGTCTTTAGATGTTGATAAGTAACGGATAACTTATGATAATCGTAGTTGGAGCCCTACGAAAGGTTGTCGTCAGTCGAACTACTGCAACTGACCTCGGGCACATGTTCGCCATGTCCCCCGCAATGGGTCCCTGCAGGTGGATGGGTACTACGTAGTACTTATTCTTACTCCATTCTTCTGTGTAGGTAGAAGTATTCATCCGTACAGTAGGTTCTCCAGAGCAACATCCTGCTCCACAAGATATCAGCCCGAAGTAACCCAAAGTTGACAAGCACGGGCGCCACCAAATATTTCCACAGTTACCGACCTCGGGATGACCTCACTCATCAACATCTTGCTGCTGTACCTGAGCCCATACGTTTCAAGGATACTCGACAGCAGACGGGGGTCGTAAGGGTGGTCATTGTGTCCTTCACAGCGAACCTTTCTCATCTGGCACGAAAGACTTGGTCAATAAGCACCGCCTCTTGCACCCGCGCCCTGCTGATCAGCCGATTCCAGATGCCATGAATCGGTCAAGGTATCTGTCGGATCTGGATTTCCAACTTGGAGGGTTTGGGCAATCATGGCGTCCACCGGCGCAGGGTGGAAACAAAAGCTTGATGAGTACCTGGCCACTATCACAACGAACCTTCAGAGGAACCATCTATGGCAGAGGATCGTGAAGAACACAGTATGCACGACGGCAATTCTTATCATTGGCATCACTCCTACCGTGGTCGCCGTTTATGGTCCCTCAACCTACCTAGGTGCTATGGTCACGGTCTTTGGGCACCCAGGACGGCGTTTTGGTGCACTTTGCGAGGCACTCATCCTTATAGTCCTTGGAGCTTTCGTCGGCATGGCCTGGTCATCACTAGGGCTTTACTTATCTAGCTTGGTCATCGATAGCAATCTTGATGCCGCTTGTGGTATCCGGGCTGTCTTCTTCGCATTGGCCGTCATGCTTCACGGCATTCTTCGATCCTCCACGCCCAGGTTGTTTTTGTTCGTCTTTCTCATGCTGCTTGTCAGTATCATAGTTTTGACTGGCACCGCTACGTCCGTCTCAACATCGATGATCATCCAGATTGCATACCCTATTCTCACAGCCGCAGCAACCATAATTGTCGTGAACGTCACGATTTTCCCCGAATTTTCAAGCGATTTCCTTGGGATATCTACTATTGAGACGTTATGTGAAACGGTGAAATGCTTACAAGAAGCTGGCGACTGGTTCGTATCCGAATCTAGCGAAGCGAACCCTGATAACACCGAAAAGACCTCGTCGACAGATTTGCGAAGCAAGCTCGTTTCCCTGACGGATACGAAGGGCAAACTAAGGTCACAGCTTGGAAGTCTCAAGACTGCTCAAGCGGAATCCAATTTTGAGCTCGTGTTCGCAGTTCTTCCTCCGCGGTCGCTGAAGCGGATCAGCGTGACTGCCATGACGCGTCTCGTTCAGACCGCAATCTCGCTCGTCAATGCTTGCGAGAGTAAATATGCTTTAGTAGGAGACGATGCGGATACTACTCAAGGAGCCGCGGAGAACGGCGATACCGATGATAGTGACTCCACTACGGATTCAAGTTCCGAGTCTTCGGAGAGTGAAGATGCTAAGGCTTCTGAGAAGCCTCACAAGCGGAAGTCCAAGCACCAACGCAATCTCGAGCTTATTAAACCCATCCGCGAGATCGAGTCAGGTGATAGCAGGCTGTTGGAACATATCTTAACCCAAGTACGAGATCCAGCCAAAGCTCTACATAACCAGATACACAGAGCAGTCCAAGTGATCGCTGTGGCACTAGCTCATTGTTATGATGTGTCCAAACTTCCTTCGGGTGTTTCAAGGCCTGATGGTATCATTTTAGAGGAGATCGACGTTCGAATGGCGGTCTTCACAGATGCCTTGTCGCTTTTCGACCTGAATTCTGCGAAAGCTCTAGAGAATGCTGCCGCGATGGCCTACCGCTGGGGCTCGCAAGACGATATCATGCCTGGCATGGAGATGCACCTCATTTCCTCCTTCTTGACAAGCACGAGAGACGCCGCCGCTCAAGTCTTGGACATGTTGAGGCACTCCAGAGCTCTCCTTGCAAGGAGGGACGCTAGGTCTGGGCGGCGGAGATTTTACTTTCCAAAAATCAGCTGGGACAAATGGCTGACGACTGGCGGTGAAAGCGACGCCAGCGCTCTACCCGAGAATGCGAGGAAAGGGGCCAGAACTGGCCGTGGCCTTAGAGAAGACCATAGGAACCACGATGACGATCCAGAAAACGACAATAACGAGGAACTGTTACAGCGTAACAAGGACGAAGAGACCGGGTATGCCAACAGAAAACAGCCAACGTCACCGCAGGCAGGCGAGCGTCCCAGGAGGAACGGGCCGCGTAAATCCGACGTGAATACCATATTGTGGCTGCGAGGTCTGGCGGCTGATGCAGTCGAATTCTTTGCCGATTCTGATGACTTGGCTTTCGCTCTAAAAATGACCGTTGCAGCTTTTCTCGTGACGTGGCCAGCTTTTGTACCTGAATGGAACGCTTGGTACCGCTCAGTGCGTGGCTCGTGGGCCTCGCTGCAACTGATTATAGTGTTCGAAGTCGCGGTTGGAACTACCTTTCATGGTTTCTTCATGAGGGCATTCGGTGTGGTATTTGGCTGCGTCGTTGGCTTCCTCTCTTATCTGATAGGCGGAGGAAATCACGTCGTTGCTGTGATGGTGCTCACTCTAGGTGCCATGCTCTCCTTTTACGTTCAACTGGGTACAGGTTACGTTAAAACTGGCATGATCTCGACTGTCAGTATGTCTGTTGTCGGCCTCGGTAAGTCGCCCCGTAGACTGGGCGAACTTGACTGTGTTTACTAACTCACGACCAGCAACTGTCCTTCAGCAGAACGACCACCATCCTTGGGAAATCTTTGTTCAGCGCCTGGTCTGCTTCCTCGTTGGTGGAGCCGTGGCCCTGATGGTCGAGATGTTCCTCTTCCCAGTTCGTGCGCGAGATAGACTAGTCGAGTCTCTCGCTTCAAGTATCCAACAGATATCACAGATGGAGGCATCTCTGGCCATTGGCATCGACTCGCCGATCAACGGCAACGTCAGGTCCCATGCAGTCAACGCAAACTTTCAACGGGCTAAAGGAAAAGCCGAGCAGGCTCTCTCGGCTGCTCGGACGTTCCTGCCTTTCTGTCTCGCCGAACCGCGGCTAAAGGGCAGTTTCAAGGGACAGGCGATGATTTACCGTGAGATGATATTTGTTCTGTTCCAAATTATAGAGCGCATGGATAATGTTCTCCACTTGCGAAATGTGTACGGCACTGGCGTTCTAGAGGAACTGAGTGCGGAGGTGTTGCCCTACCGACGCAATGCGGCGGGCAGCATCGCGATCACACTGTTTGCTGTCCACGAGGCACTAACGACGAGGTTGCCCCTCCCGCAATTCTTACCTTCGAGTCGAGTAGCCCAGCTGCGGGTCATCGGCTACGTTCGGGAGTTGCTCCTTAAGAGGGCAATTTCCGGTTCGACGAGCGGCGCCGCAACACCCGCGGTAGCAGACGGAGGTACCTCGACGCCGCTCTCGAGCCATTTTCTGCGATGCATGACGAAGCAGACCTTCCTGTCGTGGAACGCGGCATCGGTCGGTATAATCGAAATCATTGAGTACCTCGAGGAGCTCGCCGACCTCGCGAAGCTGCTCGTGGGCGTCAACGCCTTCCGCTCGGGGATGCTGGAGCGCCCGAACTTTCACGAGCACATGAAGAAGGTCAGGGAGCGCGAGGCGCGCTTCGCCGGCACGGCGGCCACGGCCACGGGCACCGAGCAGCCGCTGGAGAAGATGAGGAGCAGGCCAAGCATGAGGGCGCTCAGGAGGCGCGCCTTCTCGTTCGGCTTTGCCAATCCTCACCATCACGACCCCGGCGCCGGGAGACGAGACTCCGTGCCGAGCGCCAGAAATAAGGCGGCCGACGCGGTCCGGGCGGAGAATCAGGTCGAGGATGACCTGCCCGTCAGCCTTCAGAGGGTCCGGACGAAGAGGGTGGAGGAGAGAGAGTTCGAGAGGCTGAGGAGGGCGAGCACAGTGGACCCAAAGGGAAAAGGAGTCTTTCGAGCGAGCACTTGGGTTGGATGAATGCGCAGGAGGCGATGTCCATCGAGGAGTGTACTCGACGCCAGTCCTTGTGGATGCGGTCATTGGTTATGCTCAGCTGCCCTACTAACAACACATAATCTAGGTATGTGATTGTTCACGCCCGCATGAGTAATGTTCAATGCGGGACAAAATCCTCAGGCTGCGTAGCTCACGTACGCTATATACTGCGGGATAGTTGAGACCATAATACAGTATATCCACGTCTCTCACCATGGTGGAATCTGGCATCGGTCGTTTGGCTTCCTTTATGCTGAACCCGCAAAATTCTTGTGTGCCAACCGCCGGCGAAGGTCAGCCACATCTTAAGATCACCAGCTACTCGTTGTCTACACTGGAGGCGTGGTCAGACAGGAAGTCGCCACGTATCCCAAGAAGCGCTCTCATTTACCGAACCACACGCTTATCAAGAATACGCGCAAGAACTTGGCTGTGTATCTATTTAAGGAGAACACGACCAATGACGTGGTGCAATCCAAGGCATATATACGGCGGCAGCAAGCCTGCGCGCACTTCCTGCTAACGTTACGTTGGAGCGCCGTGTTCAAGAGCCAACCGAATGAATGAAATGACCAGACGTGCCACCGTGCCCGACGACTAACGATGGTAAGTACGAAAAGAAGAGCGGCAAGCAGGGCTGAAAAAGAATGCGGCGAATAGTAAACGAGCAGGGAGGGGTCCACAGTGATCCAGAGGTTCCCAGGCTTGGCCGGCCCGTTCGATTGGCGGCGAAGACAGTTGATCGCTGTCATACGCGGATCCCTGCCCCAAGGGCGTTCTCGGCCTGCCGAACAAAGAGGGACCCTGACAACCTCAAACCTCGTATTTCGATGCGACGTTACCGCATGAGCCGATCTCCTTTCACGGGCTAGTTACGTCACGACCGGCCAAACCCCCTTTGGGGCACGCGGCAGCGCACAAGAGCTACTGCGCACGTCATTAGTGCGACCCTATAAGTTATTAAAGGTTTATAGGGAGCGTTAAGATATATATCAGGCCCGGTGCGTCCCTCCATACGGTCACCGACAGGGCCGCTTAATAAAGTAAATGTCAAAAGGAAGTGCCTCTACAGATCCTCCAAAACAAACCAAAACCCTAACCTTGCAACTCAAATAACTTGAACCACTTAACCTACCTATTTCATCAACAACACACTACAACAACCACCGCGAAGATGATGCTCACCAACTACATAACCACACTCCTCTCGTCCGCCTGCCTGCTAGCAACACACGCGCGGGCGAAACCCCTAGCCGCGGCAACAGCAAGACAAGAGACCTCGGCGCCGACGACGGGCCTCTACAGCTGGCAGGCGACGGACTTCTCGTTCGGGTGCGGCTCGGCGGCGTGCGGGCTGGGGTTCAACGTGACGGCGCCGGCGGGGTACGTGGGGGCGGCGCCGGCGTTCGACGTGCAGTGCGGGGCGCTGTACGGGGCCGGGTGGACCGAGTGCACGCCGAACGGCGCCGCCGACGACGACGACGAGGAGACGCAGCCCACGGTGCAGTCGACGGTAAGCGTGTTCTGGGACACGGCCGGGGAGCACGGCACGGCGCCGCCGTACCGCGTCCGCGTCGCGCACGCCTGGTTCGACGAGGCCACGGGCGCGCGCTGGAACGCCACGGGGTCCGGCAGCGCGCCCGGCGGCGAGGACGGCGCCGAGTTCACGCTCCTCGGGCTGCGGCTCGTGGCGGAGGTCGAGACGTCGGAGTTCAAATCCTAGTTCCGGTATCCGATCTCCGTGTTCTACATTTTTGCGTGAGTGTGCCTGTGGTTATCGGTCGCAGCTTTTCCACGTCGGAAGCGGGATGGGAAGGGACGGGGCGGAAAGAGGGCGCATAGGAGTTTATCGGGAGTTGGAGGACAGTTGGTATATATGGTCGGGCGAGCTCATACATCAACCACACGCTCTTGTTCGTGAGGACGCACGTCCTAGATGCCTATGCTGTATAAATAGAATAATGAATATCGTAATATTATTGTCAAGCGGATAGCGGCGGGTCACCGTGCCATCGAGGTGACTTTCTTGAAGCGGGCCAACTCGAGCTCAAATATGAGTCTTAGTAATCTTCACTAGCATAGAGCCTGCCGCAAGCAAAAGGGGGTTTGGATCCCCTGTTAGCAATACACCAGAGCCTCGCACCGCATTGAATTCACATCAACCGAATTAAGGGCCACCTCGAAAACGGCCCATTCGATCATAGTTCCACATGTGATGTGTTTTACAGTCTAGTTACAGTAGGGAAATTGTACAGCCAGTGAGTGACTCCAAGTTTTGAAATGACAGCTCCGCAAAAGCAGCAGTAAGCTGTAACAATTTTCCTGTCCCAGCATTCCTTCTTTCCAAGCTCAACAAAGCACCAAACAAATGAAAGCCTGATCACTGAGCCAGAAACAATCGTCCGGTCCAACATGCATCACCTCACCTCCATTTCATCGGGATCCTTCCTCTGAAACGCCGTAGAGCAACTTCTTCACATCCGCCGACGTGCTCTCCTGCGCCTTCGCCCCCCTCTTCTTCTCCTTGAAGGCCATACTGACGAGCTTGCGCTTCTTGGCTTGGATCTCAAGGACCCTCTCCTCTACCGATCCTTCCATAACTAGCCTCCACACCTTTGTCTCTCGAGTTTGACCAAGCCGATGCACACGATCGATAGCCTGATCTTCGATAGCAGGAGCCCACCCTTTGGACGCGTTAGCACAGGTGACTATAGGCTTACTCGATTGGGGAGGCTTACAGCTATCTGCCAGAATTACCGTGTCGGCTGCGACGAGGTTGAGCCCGACGCTGCAAGCACTCAGGCTCGCGAGCATCACCCTAGTGTTAGGGTCGTCGTACAACGCGGCAACGGCTCGGTCACGCTTCTCCACCGTCATTTTGCCATCGATGCGGCTGCATCCAAACTTGGCTTCCTCAAGGACGTGCTGAATGATATCGAGGAACGATGTCCATTGGGAGAAGATGACGATTTTCGACTTGGGGGCCTTGAGACTCAACTCGACGATTTTGAGGAGCTCCTCGGTCTTTGAGCTGCGTGTCTCGGCGTCAAACTCCTCAGGCGCTTCTGTTTCCAGCGATAGCTCGACGAGGGACTCTGGCGTGAGCTTAGCGCGACACTGCGGGCAAGTGCCTTTCTTGTCTCCACCACCTCCTGTGCTAATCCATTCGAGTATGCAGTCTTTACCGAACATATGCTTACACGCCGTGATGACCGGCTGGTGCAAGTCGATAGACTCGAAACAGATCGAGCACTCCTCTCCGTCCCTGCAACCGAGTGCCAGCGCCTTTTGCAAGATTTCGAGATTCTCTTTCGTAAATTGTACTACCTTTTGATCCCCCAAGACCTCAAGAACATCCTTGACCCGATCCTTGCAGAGGGTCCAATGACAGCACCTGTAGGCCATCTTTGGTGAGCACAGTCCGTATATAAGGGTGACATCCAGAGCGACCGAATACAGCGCAGTCTCACGCTGAATCGTTGAGATACACTCACATTTGTCTTAGACGTAAAAGTCGTTCCAGGACGTTAGTGAACCTCAATTTGCCCCCCTTCTCGGAGTTCTTCTGATATTGTTCCAACGCTCCTTGGGCTTCGGATCTAGCTCCTGGTTAGTCACTCCAACGATATAAGACACGGCTGACATACAGCATAGCATCGTATTTGGCTTTCTCGTCCTTAGTGAACGCCACGCGATGGATGTACTCGGTCTTGTTGGGCAACTTTAAATCGACAAATTTCATGTCCTTCATCCGCCGAAGACACAGATCATGGAACAGAGCTTGCAAGAGAGATTTCGCTCTGTTGTATTCCTTGGCTCCTTCCTGGGTCGTCGGTTTAGTATCTAAGGGGCGACTGATCGCGGTCTTGAAGATAAGCACATCCTCAATGCCGCCACTGATCCTGAGGAATTGCAGTATCGATTGGAAGTCCTCGCGATGGTTAATGCTGTGGGAGAGAGTCATTTTAGTATTTGAAGCATTCGTACGAGACTTCATCCAAGGCGGTTTGGGTCCAAAGAGGCGTGGACTTACATTGGGGTTCCAGTCAACACCCAGCGGGATTTTGCCTCTAAGCTGCAGACAGCCTTGGCGGTCGTCGTCTTAGAATTCCTGATAACGTGGCCCTCGTCCAAGACCACGCGACGCCAATCAGGGGAAAAGATACCCGTCCTCTTCCCAGCTTGAAAGTCGCTCACAAGCTTACCGTAGCTTGTTATGACAACGTCGTGTTTGAGGAAGTCCGACTTCGTGCATTTCCCCGTTTTGGCGACTGAGTGGTATCTCAAGACGCTGGGCATATGGTCCGGCTTGACATGCCTGAGGATCTGCTCTTCCCAATTGCTCATTACACCTTTCGGTGCAACGATGAGAGTCGGGCCATCGCCTCTAGTCGATAAGATGAGGCTGATTATCTGGAGAGTCTTGCCAAGACCCATGTCAT
Organism: Monosporascus sp. mg162; assembly: GCA_004155945.1. Lineage (NCBI taxonomy): Eukaryota > Fungi > Ascomycota > Sordariomycetes > Xylariales > Monosporascus > Monosporascus sp. mg162. The sequence goes on from QJNY01001288.1 coordinate 95,985, forward strand.
CAGCAAGTATCCCGCCTGATAGCAGCCTGGGCCTCGAGGTCGATGTAAAACCGGAGGCGAGATTGAAGAAATTGCCGCCATTGTCACGCCTCCACAGCTGGACGACATCTTTGGACTCGGGTGCAGGTAGTTGAGGCGCCTCCTTGGCCGTCATCCATGCAAGACCCTAGTGGATGTTGTTAGTAGTCAGCAGACAATTTGTGGTTCGCATGTCCTTACCTGGAGCTGATATGGCAGTAATGGCGACGCCAGGTCCTGGGGCTGTTCCGCCGTGGGCAACCTCGACAAAGCCTCTTCATCCATGGCAAAGTCCTTGAGGAAGTCCTCCGCGCGAGTGTCCGCCATCTCACTTGCACCCAAGAGCTGCTGGACTGGAACATTTTGTCCCTCGTCCTCCTCCTGGGGTAGACCAGCAAGAGATGAGCCGCTCTTGAGGCCGAGCTCCGACGCCTTCCTGCTAGCTTCAGCTTCCAGTCTAGTAGCTTTGAGTTGCGCCGCCTTCAGCAATTTCGCGGCCTTCAGCTTGGCTTCTAATTCCTTTCGACGTTCTGGCTCACTGGTGCCGTATATGTAGAGCCGAATAGGGCAGTCGAATGCGCCTTTGTAGCCAGTAACAACGCCTTCCAGAACGATTTCATTCCGATCTACGAACGGCGCTAGCTGTTTGGCCACAGTCCTAGGTATGTGGCCGATCTGGGTGCGCATCACGTTGTCCACCCGGATCGCGTTTCCGTCGTACGGATTTCCGGGTTCTCGGCGGCAAAGCACCATCTCACCGGGCGTGACGACACCATTGTAGTACCTGACGCCGACAATCTTATTATCAAGCGTGCCGTACAGTTCCAGTGACGGGGTGCCGTCGTCATCCTGGGTGAGGTCAATAACATCGGCCTCATCGTCAGCTACCCAGGACGATCGAGGGTATTGGTGCGAGGAGCTAAGTGATGAGGGAGGTGTGGCTTGGTAGGAGCGGGCAGCAGACGTGAACGAAGTAGAGGGTCCTGCAGATCGTTGGCTTGAAGGGTGCGTATTGCTTTTGTCGTGCCGCGCATGTTTTCTTTGCGGCAGGTCGCCGGCGTCTCCGGGACGCTTATGTGGGGCCATTGTGTATGCACGATCTCCAGTACGATGCAGGACGACGTGATTTAGATGGCTAAAACGGGGAAAGGGTGGTCTCACTGCAAGGACGGTGGATTTGCAGCTATCTCAGCCGAGACCGTGGAGCCTCCATGCATGTAACCTGGGGAAGAAAATGGAGACCTGGGTTAGGTGAGTAAAGCTTTCCAATTACATGACGCCATCTGCCCCGAGCGCGACTACCCTACGTCGCCTCTTACTCGTAGAATCAACAAGCACAGCGCGGTATCACGTGACATCTACATACACCTTCCATATGGTCCTTCGAGAGCTGTGATATCTTTCACCTCTGAAGCCAGAAATGCGGAATCCACCTACCTTCATTTAGGATGATACTACGGAATTATACGTCCCAACCGAGTAATTCCTATTTCATTAAATGAATAACAAGCTTAAATGCATAAGGACTCAGGCTCCCTTGATACGGGATTATATGTGTACCTAGGTTGTAAGCAGTATGCGAAGTGAATTGAAATATCCCGTCTTTTCCACACTGTCGGCCATCTAACATCAATCTATTGGCGCCGTGCTTGATATTTATTAACGGGTAGATATACCAGTTACAAATTCTCCCGTTGTGCTCATCCCGCGACGGTATTGCGACATCGCGGGGGCTATGCGCACGTATCTCGTCATATTGGCGGTTCTGAGGGAATGGGACTCTCAGCCAATCAAGAGCCAACAGCTGTTCCTTTAGGCTTGGCCCTCGGGGCGGCGCGACGGTTGCGATCGTCTTGGAAAAATTAAAAGGAGGAAGAGATAATAATCACATTCTTTCCCTGAGGCTTCAGGGCGTCGTTTTGTATAATTGTTCCATGATATTCAGATCTCTGTTGATAGAAGGCAGATGCAAGTGCCCTTAGGGTCTGCGGGATGACCTCTCTCATTGGTCGGTGCAGTTTGGTACTGCCGGAAAAGGCATGTGCGAGTTCCGCCGACGGCCGCCTCTACCGCGCCGAGCAAGCCACATAGTCTCGCGGACGGCGGCAAAAGCACATATTGATGGATCGGGGTACACACCGTCGCAACGAATGAGATTTGGTGATGATGGCGCAATCCGAGCTAGTCTAGATACAGTCCAATCTTTATATCTTCAAAAGAGCCGCAAGGTCACGTCAAGCTGAGTCCGAGACTTCACGTCTTTTCTGGCACTTCAACATTTTGGATGTCATTCTGATTCATTACAAAGCTACCCATTATTGCTATTTACAAAGAATCCCGAAAACACGAATGCTAAGGCCTGGTATTCACCCCTTTGCCCCTGCCGCTTATTGGCCTTCAAACGCTTCTTCCCGAGTCGTGATCGATTCGGGAAAGCGTGGTCGTCGCTTGTCTCATTCAATCATCGTAAGCGGGAGGCTTGAGAGCAGACGCTTCTCCTCCTCGGCCTTCGATCATTTGGAGACCCAGGCCCTCCAAGGATTACGCTGCCTTCGTTGCGGGACATGAAGTGTTCTCTTTCCCTGAGACATTTGAGACTTTACCAAACGTCGAATGGTAGCCGCAGTTGGGGATATGCTTCTTCTCCCCCGTGGCGCTGTCAAAGATGTGACAGCCATATTTCGCTACGTTTGGAGGAGTATACACTGGTGTCAAGATTAGCCGAGTGGCAGTTGGAGACGGACACCTCAAAACCTACAGTGTAGGGATACAGCGTAGTCGCTGCCTTGGTTGGAGACACGGTGCAGGCCCAGCTCGTCTGCCATATATGCGGTCTGGTTCGCCTTGTAGACCTGTTCTGATTTCACCATCATCGGCTTGGCTCTGTCGCCGTCGGGGAAGTCGTATCTCGTCTCGGTCACTTCGCCCTTGAGGATCTTCATGAGGCAATGCGCATTGCCGTGGTCATGGATTGGGCTACCCTTGCCCGGCGTCCACACCAGGATAAGCTATTGAAACCATCGGTCAGCACATCGGCGGGGTCATGTTACCTCTTGGGAAGGGGGGCTACTGACGAGGTTGGCTTTGCCATTGCCTTCATCTACCAAATTCCGGGTATAGGCCATATTGTCATCCGCAATTGCATACTTGGACCACTCCTTTTCGTTGGAAGCGTATTGGTCCATCAGGAGAGTCAGGTCTCCCACCTCTACGTCGTCGGACGTCAATCCGGACGATGGACCCAGGGTGTCCTTGATGGCGGCTACGAGCTCTTCGAATCGGTTCATTTTGGAGGCCTGCAAAACGTCTGGCACGGTATTGGACTTTTAGGATTGGATGGTGAGTACAGGACGTGCCAAAGGATCAATGATGTTATTGAGGTTCGTTGCCTTTCAGTTACTGTGTTGCAATCCGGATAGCATGGAAGAGCGAGGGCGTCTTAACCAGTGGGTTGGGAGTGATTGGTGGGTTCTCCGCTTTTCTCTATCTTACTACCACTTACGTGGTCGGAGGGTGGTCACCTGCAAGAACCCCTATTAGTGCGTTGCCGATTTCGCCGATACCTTTACCGTCTTTCAGAGAAGCCCGAAACGATTGATGCGCTGGGGAATACGCACGCGGAGAAAACGTGTGTTGATTGGCTGGATCAACTGTTAATCCAAAACAGCCTGTGGCCGGGAACAAGCGAGAGCAAGCTATCGATCGTTATCTCCTTTATTCGTGTCATCATATGATTCTGGGACTGGTGACGCGGCAGCTTGCCCTATAAGGTTTGGACAAGTGGCTGCGTCAAGGCGAAGAAAGGGCGGGAGAAGGCAAAGGAAGCTGCACGGCAGCCCTCGGCTCCATTTCGGGGCTCGAAAGGATTACCCGTCAGGGGGATCTACTTGATGATTCCCATCGTTGTCCGAATGAGCGGTCAACAATTCGTTACTCTTGGTTCTTTGCAAGGTAGTTCTCGGTGTCTTGGAGACAAGGCCCCGCAGCAACCCTGGTGGCTGGTGTAAGAAATGGTGTAAGAACGGACGCTCGGACGCTAGGACGAACTCTACTGAGCAATTCGACTTCCGCGACCACCACCAACATCAGTTGGTTCAAAAAGGGGGGTTTCAAGACAACCAAGTTACTGCATGGTTACTCATGGAAATCGTTTTGACCAATACCTCTGGATATTGCAAGGTTGCACTATCCGCACCGATATCGTGGCGGATGGAGTATCTTAGCAGCAGAGCTACAGTACAGTATGCGCAGCTTCGCCGTCCACCGCAGCCGATCTGCCCCACACGCCCAGTTTAGCGACTCGCCTCTCCGTGGTACCCCTGTGGTATCGGATTCCGACTAAAAACAAACTATCGAATCGGGTGCTGCTAGTTCAGGTAGGCAATTTTGACAGAATGCCGCCATGGCTTCTCGGGGCTCCCGCTGGCAACTGGCTTCTTTGTTTGTGGCCGATGTGATGGTGTTATGCTCTATCGCCAATAGGGAACCGGCAGCACTCATATGCCATAGCTTGCCGACTGAAGCTATATCCAAACGCATATTTCCGCTGTATGTACACCTTCTAAGCCGACCCAAGCCGAGCAAATAGGAATGGCACGGCACCGGGCATGTACAGGGTTCTTTGAATCACGATTGATGATTGCTCAGTTCATATCGTCCATTACAAAAAATGCCGTAATTATACGAGTTACAGCATATAGTATATAATATGTAACACGCAGAGCCCACTCCAATTGGCGCCATAACAATAATCACCGGACCTGCAGCCCTGGTGTATTCAGGATGTACACGCTTCGTACACGGCCCGTCTCCTATACAACATCGTAAGCTAAAGAAAAGGACTCTATCCGCGCCCCCAACGCCATGCATATAGAATCCAGTCGCTCGTCTAGTCTAATAACAGAAGCCAAGAAGGCCGAATGGCCTGCTCAATGCGGCTGACCCCTTTCGCGGAGCGTGTGCCGCCTCGTCTCTTCCAGCTCCTCCTTCATGTGCCTGTTGAACTCCTCGGGGTTGTCCAGGTAGAGGTGATGGCCGGCCTTCGGGATGACGACGACCTTGGCCGAGCCGTTCTCCCTCCGCTTCTCCTCCTCGGTGCCGTGCTGGAGCACCTTCCGCCGCACCCGGTTGAGCCTCTCCTCGGCCGCGAGGCCGCCCGCGACATCCATCCAGTCGTTCTCCCCGTACATGAAGACGACCGGGAAGCCCGTCTCCTTGACCGCGGGCGTCGTCTCCGTGGCCGGCTTTATGACCTGCCTCCCCAGGCCGTGGACGCGGTTGATGATGGGCCTCCGCGCGTGGGCGCCGGGCGCGAGCAGGTACGGGAGAACATACTCGCCGCTCCCCCTTTGCCTGAAGAGCGAGTAGGCGTAGTCGTGGAGAAGCTGCTTCTCCTGGGCCGGTAGGTGGTCAAAGCGGCGAGACGTCCAGCCGGATACAAACCGAGGACCCAGAGGACCGGCGAGTCGTACGAGGCTGAATGGTGAAACATTTGCATCCCATAACCATACGAGCCAGCCCGGGTATGGTCTTTTCTTGGGTGCGTTTTCTCCCCGGTCAACTCGCCTCTCCCTCGCATTATAGGAGTTCTTGTCGTGCGGCGCCGTTGTCGCCTGCTGGTCCACGGTGAACTCGTCCTGGAACGTCGAGTCGGGCGGCTCCGGCATGTCGGCATTGACGGCATAGGGGTCTTCCGGCACGCCGACGGGCGAGGCGAGGATGAGCTTGTTCAAGTGACCGGGATATTTAAGCGCATACGAGACCGCTAGATATCCGCCTAGCGAATGGCCAAGGAGTGTGAACTTCTCTAGGTTCCGTATTTTTCGCCACTCTTCCAGGGCGTCGACAAACCAGCTTTCGGCCTCCGTGATCTTCCCAGCGGGGTCTGTGGCGTGAATCTTGAAGGGCGGCCGCGTCGAGTTGCCCATGCCCGGCATGTCCAAGGCGTATAGTTTCCATCCTTTCGATCGACTCAGGCTTTCGAAATTCTTGTAGAAAAAGCCAAGCCCTGCACCGTAGCCATGCAGCATGACCAGTGTGTCGTCCACCTGCTCCCCGACTCTCGTAACCGAGAACTCGTTGAGAGCCCTGTTTTTGCCCGACAAAGGGACCATCGTCGACTTCCATACTCGAGGACCATACGGATCGATTTGGGTGGAGGTCTGGGTCGAGCCAGGATGGTCGGCGGATGGCACATCGACCGATGGGTTACCGGTAGCTTCGACGGCTTCTCTGAGGTGTGGTATACATGCTATCACGTTCCGCTCGGCGACGGTCGGGGTCACACTCGTCCACTAGAACAAATGTAAGCAATGATAGACGGAGAGGACGTAGAGGTACGGAATCGAACTATACCCATTGATACGCCGCCTCCTTGTAGCTCAGGGGAAAGTAATTCATGTTTGGGCCTTTGGCATTTGATTTCCTGTCACTACTGGATCGTTGCGAAGCCAGCACGGGCTGTTGGCCTCCTCTCCTAAGTGCAGCCTCGTCAGTCGACATGCTGGCGTTGGTGGTGGCTAGAGTCGAGTTTGGTTCCACGTGGATCCGCGCGACGGTGGTGACAAGTTTCCTCGGCTGCAGGATGGCCGATGTAGATGGACTTTTGAGCATACCGACCCGGGGGTGGCGAGGGGGGTGGACACGCTCTTTTATCTCTTATTATACGCGGCTGACATAAAAGACAAGTGACTGACTTGTTATGTAGGAACTGACTAATAAGAGAGTGACTTCGATATGAGTGGCGGAGGGCTGCGGATCGGCGTAGACCCGTTAACTCCGAGCCAAGCCAAGTTCGATGCGTGTACAAGCTAGGAGCTACGTAGCAAGTCAATTGGGCATATAATTAGATGGGGGGCATGTGCTATGAATGAGCTGGTCCCAGGCGTAACAAGCCTCTGCGCATAACTATCAACGGTTGATGATGATGAATGGTGAAGATACATACTATGTACGCAAGCCGCGGAGGCCTGGACGATGCGGACGCGCAAATGCGAATGCGGCTGGATCCGGATTGGCCAGGTGGACTGGAAGGGGGGCATCAGTCATTAACGGAACTACGCGGGTACCGTGGGGCTTGTCGGAGGTTTGTATCGTCCCGTCCCGACTGGAAATGCTCCGTCCGATCTCCAATTCCATTTTTTATTCCCACCTTTAGCCTCTGCAGCTTCCTCTCTCGCGCTATAGCCCGTACACAATGGAATTGGAGATAGCGTCGCTCTTGATAATTCCTCGTCGACATATCTGCGTTGGTTCATTGGCAGCCCCTTCCCCAATAAATAACCCGGCGAGGCTCATGGCTTGAGGGTGTGGGCTGGTTTCGGATGAAACCGACTTGAGTTGTGGCTGTGATGTATTTCCGCCATGCCCGGCGTTAATGCACTCTGCGCTACGCTAAATCCGGACGTTCATGAGTGCTCTTCAATGCCACTTCTCATAACTTATCCGACGGCCGGTCTCATGAAACCCCTGTAAGAGACGCAACTTGTGCGCTTATGAAGCTGAAGCAGCCTGGAAGCATCTGCGCCAACCAACTCCATGAAGGGGTGATGCTTATCAGGATGCCTACCAGATATCTTATCCAGTGCAAGATACAGAAAGCAAGCGCGCGTGCCAGCACTATGCAAACCTTACTATCTACGTAAGTAGTCATGTCGTTGATCAAAACCGGCCCGTCACTCGAGAACCATCATGCCGTCGCATTTTCTTCCTCGTGCGTCCGCCCATTCGTCCAACTCGAATGCAGCCAAGTGCGGTTAGAACACGATAGCCATGCCGCTTACGACCAGGAACATCCACCCCGGATAAGCAGTGGCCTCCCACTCGGGAGCAAAGCCCGGACTGCTAAACCTCCTTGCTGCCGACGAAGTCCTGTCCTCCTTATTACTGGTGGCTTTCCTGGGATGCCCTGATGTCCCTCTCGGCATCGATACACGGGGGGTGGCATATCGCCAAAGTCTTCTAGTCGAACTCTGAGCCGGCCAAGCTGCGATACATTGGCTGAGAGGTAATTGGCGGTGACTTATCCGCGCTTGGAACATTCCTTGTCCAGGATGACCTGCCAGAGACTACGGATCTGGCTGAGGTCCAGGCCGCCACCGGGGATACCCTCGAAGAACGCGCAAATAGCTACGATGTAGGTCTCGTCGGCTTCTCAACGATCTTGGATGTGCATTATTTTTTGGCCCCCACCCCGGGGGAGGGTTGTTTAATTCATACACGAGCACGACTTACTTCCTGGTCGGTCGAGGTTGAGGTCGAACAGCAACGAGCCACCGGTGTGTAAGAAGAACTTGTGGGCCTTGAAGAGAGAAGCAATGTGCTCCTTGTTCTTGTAGAATGTGTCGTTAGCTAGGCTCGCTCCCTGGATGATCTCATAAAGAAGCTCACTTGCCGAGGGTCCGTTGAGATTCCCCTAGTTAATGTTACCGCAGGCAGTTACCACCTCCCTCAGTACATTCCACCTCGGGCATCTCCTGTCCTTCAGATATGGAGACCAGCAAAACTTCAGCTAAGACCACGTTCTTCATGGAAATTGCGTAGGAAGACATCCTAGGCAAGAGAGCTGGGCATGCGGGAATACAGAAAAAGGTGTTGATAGTTCCGATCGAGAGGCGACTACAGGGAATAACTTTTCTCAGGGCAGGAAATGCGAAGGCAGACTTATTGTACTGGTGGTATGTCTCTATTCGTATCCATTCCCTTTGGCGCAAAGCTTCTGCGGGCATAAGAGAGGCATCGTATTCTCTCGAGCAGTGCGACACGGCAGAATCGTGAAACGACCTTCCGCAAGGCCGCAGCTAACTGAACAGCCACACAGACCTATGGAGTTCGCTACGGTGGCGGGGTGCAGCAGCGCATCTTGCTCTGCCCCGCAATGGTGCCATATCGCCTGATTCTTCTAGGCAGGCATTGTGATAGGCTGCTCTGCGGTTCGGATGGCGGCTACCGCGCGATTAGATAGGTCTGAAGGAGGGTGTGACCGAGATATGGAGCTACGCACTTACTGAGACCCGGTATCTCGATTTTGAAACCGGGCTGGCTGTTCTTGGCTATACTCTAAGGCAGTGCTCTCACACAGACATCGGCGCCTGTTGAGTAGCGTTCGACCATGGGGGTGCCACATGAGAACCGGAAAGTCGGGATGGTCGTTCAGTCCCCCCGGTACTCGACAAGCTCGATTCATTCGATCGAGCAGGCCGTCGCAAAGCTATACGACGTTGCGTCGGCTAAACCATGTCCGTGGCATAGCCCATAGCTGTTCGCTAAGTCATGGACTTTCTGTTATCCCAAGGCCGGTTCGTGGTGTGACTAATGTACGATGTTGTGGAAGTACAACAGTGATCGCGATCTTCGAAGTCCTCATACGAGACGACATTGAGAAGGGTACTGCATGTTTAGGTGTCGCATAGAACCACGCTTCAGTGTGCTAATGGTGGGACGTTGCAGGAACTTGACCCCTATTCTTCGTATAGCATTATCTGTAGAATGTGCCCAGCCTTATCGGACTGTGAACCAGCTGTTCTGAGACCACTCTCGAATTTCTGAACCGGGTTGGCCTAGCCATTACAACCCCCGAAATTGGTCATCCTTGGTCTTTGACATGAAGAGAAGTCTATGAAAGTGCGTCTGCTTCGCTCCCGTTGTTCCCATCCCCTAACGCCAAAAGCCCGTGAGGAGCAAGTGCGACGTCCTGTGTGGTCATCTTCTTTCTAAGCCGGCAGCCACCGATATGCTAGAAACTTCCCACAACGCCTCGAAACAGTGTTGGATGTTGAATATGATACGGGATGTGAGTAAGAAATCTCCTGGGCTCGATTGGCCCTCCATCCCAAGCGCCGCCGTTGGAGGTAATACCGACGCTGTTCGCAGAAAAACCGGATGTGCACGAATCTTTAAGCATTTCTCAGCAGGACAAAAGGTGTTGTTGTGGTCCTGACGAAGAGAGCAACCCTCGAGTAACAAGCCCCTGAAGATTCAGGGGGACGCTTGGTTATGGGTCCGGGTTGGCGGTGGCATGTCAGAACAGCAGAGATTTCTTTCCCGGTTGGAAACCACCAGGGAGAATATCGGGATAGTTGATCTGATGGGATGACTTGATAGTCGGCTTTGTTGGTTCGGGGTTGGTGGACCTCGGCGGCTTGGAGGAGGTAAAGAAATCCGCGAGGGTCTTGACGGGATTCATGACTGATCACACCGAAGGGTTGTTTAAAATATATAAGAAAGAAGCCTTGACTATATGTCTTCGAGTTGCTTGAACATGTGTGAAGAGAGTCAGGAAGGCTCCATAAAGAACTGGCTCCTTAAGTATCTATCCTGACTCCTATGATTATCTTCAGGTCCAACATGTCCCACCGAGCCTCGAGCTGTGTCGCCCCCACTCAGCTCACCAACAACTGTTGCAGGCGGTATGCGGTTACATGCCCCTTTGGGGGTTTGACTACGACCATAAGCTGGTGATAAGCAAGGCTTTCGAGGCGTTGCTCTGCTTGCCCTACGTAAGCGTCGATGCAGCGCTCTTGGAAAGGGGCTTGCATTGAGGCTATCTAGTTTCGTGCGAGACACGTGCTCCAGGTGCTCGTTCTGGCGGTGACGGAATCTGCACGGCTATAGCTGTTGAGAATTTACGAAGCATGAGAATGTTGCTTTTCTGGTAATCCTATGCTCATAGGGTTGTATCGCAGGCTCACTCCCTTAATTATAGAAGTATGCAAGTATCTAAAGTAAAGGTAGGGTGGTATTGATTACCTAGCTCGGAGGGACTTGGGGGGCGCTATGGCCAACTAAAGCAGTGAAAGCCGGGCCCCCCACTCCCTAAGTCCCAACGGGGGTATGTATGCGCTTTTGTACCCCAAAATGAATAGTCAGCAACAAACGAATGACGTGAGCTCCGTCGGGTCACAACCATCCAATACCACCAACCAGCTCGGAGAGAGCCGTACGTTCCACCGCCAGTTCCATACCACTCGAGTCGAAGACCCTCGATCTCTCTTTTTCCCCCTCCGTCCTGCCCGAATGTATCGGTAGCCGCAGCTAACGTTGCGAAAGCTGACGTGGACCTCTAACGTCCCCAGCCGGCATTCCCATCCCCCATCCAATCCTACCTGCAAAGTCCAGGGCAACGAGCGATACCCCCACGACCCCCGCCCCGAAAAAGAAAATGGCGGATCCGATCGATTCCATCGTCAAGGGCGCGCCGCAGCCCGGCCAGGATGTCAAGTCGCCGCCCACGGGCACGAGCCCCATCGTCGGGTCGGACAAGCCCGGCGACCCTCTGAACCACACTCCGAGCTCGCCGTCCATGATCTACCTCAACATGCTGATCCTCGAGGCCTCGCTGCGCGCCCAGTACCTGGAGCTCCGCGCACGCCGGAGGAAGCACACCTTCTTCCTGAGCCTGCTGTGCCTGTGGCTCGCGGGCTTCGGGTACGCGCAGTTCTTCGCCCCGCGCGAGGACGGGAGCGGCGTGGGCGGGTCCGTTTACTGGGTGGTCGACATGACGGAGAAGGTGTGCTTCATCAGCGGCATCATCACGGGCATATTGATATGGGCGACCGGCATATGGGAGCGCGGCATACGGTGGCCGCGGCGCTGGTTTGGGATATCGAACCGCGGCCTGCGCGGTTTCAACTGCAAGCTCGTCGTCGTTAAGCGGTCGTGGTGGGTGGAGGTCGGGTCTGCCCTGGGCTGGTTCTTCACATACGGCGCATTCTCGAGCACGGCAGGGCAGTACCGCGTCGTGGAACCGTGGATGCTACGAGAGGCCGAGCGGGAGCTCAACCTCAATCATCGGGATCACCCCTATCTCCCGCTGGTCAGGGGGGACGAGGAGAAAGGCAGTCACGAGGAGGACCTGGCGCCGGGCGGAGACTACGTCAAGCTCTTGCTGTTGCCCAAGCCGTTCTCGCCCAACTTCAGGGAGAACTGGGAGCTCTACAGGAGCGAGTATTGGGAGCGTGAAAACGAACGGCGGGCTCTGATAAGGAAAAAGCTCAAGGCGCGCGACCTGCAGATTGCAAAGCAACAGAGTCCCTGGTTCTGGTGGCTGCCTTGGCAGCGGCGGACTGCGGAGAAACTGCATGGTGCGGTGCCCGGGGAGGCGGAGAAGCCCGTCCACCACCGCCACTCGGCCATCGCGAAGGAGACGAAGCGGACTAGGAGCAGCAGCAGTGTCCGGCGAGGTAGCACGTCAGCGGGATCACGGAGCCCCACCCCGCCGGTAGAGTCCGAAGAGGGAGGCAGCGGCGGCGCTAGGAGAGCCAGCACGGCCTCCAACGGCGGCGGCGAGAAGAGGCGCAAGAAGCACCTGGCGACGAACTCGAGGTCGAAGAGGCCGGGGGTCGAGCCGCGGTCGTTGACGCCGGAGTTCCCGTCTCCGCTTGCTCGGGAGAGCAGCATCGAGGCTGAGGACCTGGGGAGCAGCAGAGCGGAACCCTAGAGCGGCCTGTTAGACAGCCTCCCACGGAAGCCAAAAAGCTTGACGGCGTTTTATGTAGCCACTTAATGGTGACGTTTTGGGATGATGCATAGCGGTGGTTGACATTACGTGAATATTCGATCAGCGACTAATTTAATGAATGTAAATGTAGCTAAGATGAGCAGTCAATGAAGAATAGATTCTGGGAGGCTCAGCAGGAAGGTTTCATTTCCGTCCAATTAGCATAAATAGGCGGCCAGTCATGGAGGGCCAGTGGGATCCTATCCGGTGTTACTGGAATGGTGAACGGCCGCTCAGTTATAGACTGGCTTACTTCATGTGTTCGAACTCATCACAAACTTCCCAGTTCTAGCAATTTCTCGAGGCACACTTAGCTACCTTACTTACCTTAAATACACGTAGTCGGCGGCCCTGCGAGGCTTAAAAGCCATCTTTAACTGGTATTATACGTAGGCTCTACCCCCTGAGTCAGGCAGCTTCCCGGAGGTCCCGGTCCCTCCCCGGGCCGAGGATCCCTGCAGCCCTAAAGTACCTACGAGTACAGAACAAAACTAGGTATTTTCCGGGTTTCCCGTAACAACCGAGACCCTTACTTGGCGAAAATAAGCTCATCGGAGCTACTGTAGTTAGAGCAGCACGCTAATAACATTCCAATGTTCGTTTATTAAGTACGGTACCTTAACTCTTGACGATTCGCGCATCTTACAGGCGCCGATAGACTTCCCGTCGCCACCATACGCGACCGATGGCAACAAATAGACGCAGCTTCCGAACCTTTCTTTTCATTCTACCCGTACCTGCATTAAATTTGTGCGTCTTCCTAAATTTGTAAAACCCTAATTTTCGGGGTATCCGCTGAGTGTCCTCAACGATCCCTTTTCTCCCAAACTCCCGCTTCCCAGTTGTCCTAACCACTAACCCATATCCGGAATAGCTTCAAGCATTCCATCGCATCCCGATCCGACAGCCTATGAGTGAGCATTCCTCGGTCGCATTCAACATTGTCGTCTACGCCTTCGAGACTTTGGTCATACTCCTCTTCGGACGGTTTGGTAAAACCATGCTACCGATGAGTCCCTCGAGTGCCAAGGGGACACCACGCCAGTTTTTCGCACCGGCAGCTCCATACAGCAGGAGACCCCCCCGCCCGCCCGCCCTCATCATCCCAGGCCCAGTCGTACATAACGAGCCCATTAAGGTCGTCCCAAGCTACAAGAACGTTGACCCCGCCTCACTCAGCATAGACGACCTACAACTCATCACCCAGAATGGCAAGGAGCTGATCGCCCACGATTCCGCCACCAATTGGGCCTACGAGAATCGTCGCACTGCCCAGTCAATACTCGACTACCTCTACCTTGGACCCGCGAGCGTTGCCAGAGACCGCCAGTGGTTACGCGACAACGGCATTACCTTGTTGGTGGCCGCTCGCGACTCCCGGATGGCCGGCCTTCGCCTCTTGGGAGTCGACCGAGTGGCCAAGGAGCTAGGCATCCAGGCCGAACACATTGACGTCTCGGGACACCACGAGTTGATTCGCGCCTTCCCGATTGCCGTCAGGAAGATCAACGACCACATGCTGAGCGTATACCGTAGCCAAGCCGTACGCGATGATGAGGGTGCGCGGGCGCAGGACGGAAGCATGGTCATCGACAAGGCAAACTTTAAGCGGGGCCGGGTTTTGGTGTTCTGCGAGACGGGGAATGATCGATCGGCCGGCATCGTCATCGCTTACCTGATGTCGGTCATGGGGATGAGCATGGTCCAGGCGTGCCAGTTCATACACTTCAGACGCTTCTGCGTTAGTTTGGACGAGGAACTCAAACAGCTGCTGAAGAACTACGAAGAAATCCTCGCGGCCCAGCGCACCGTCCACCGGCACGAAATGGATACGGCGGCACATGGAGCTGCTCCTAGTTTTCCGACACCGGTGAAGAAAGGCAAAAGAGGCATCGAGGAGACAATGCGCGGAGACGGGGAGGACGATGAAATGACGGATCCGTTCTGGATGGATCGAGATCGATATATCGGCCGTGAGGCCTTCGTCCCATTCGTCGACACCCGGGAGGTGTCCATGGAACATTGAGCCCGGTATCAGGTCTCCTGTTGAGTGTGAAAAAATTCATTGGGCGGCGTTTAGCCAGGGGGAGTCGCGGATCGAAGGACGGTTATGTATTAACAGCGTGGCGGGTAGATGAGAACCGGTCACGGCTTCGGCGTTTATCACTGGATGGCTTATACCCCCTTTCTCGTTCTCTAGGCAGGCATTAATTATTAGGACGGTTAGCATTGGACTGTTCGACGGAGTGTGGTTTATGCTTGGCTGCTTAAAGCTTTTTCTTTTCGGAGTTCTTAACTTTTGCAAGCTTTTATCACGTCGTCGGATCCGCCCTTCATCTGTGAAGTGAGATGGCCCGGGAGAGTCAATAATTAATGACTAGCAAAATCAATACCAGATCGGTAGGGCGGTGAGTATAATTACGCAAAATTGATCTCATAGAAAAGTGGACTGGAGCTGCCTACTAAGACATTATTACATAGATCTGGTTTCACCATTGCGAGAAGCAGGAGATGCTAACTTAGGGGCATCAGAATCCAGGCTTTCGTCTCCGTAGCCGTAAGCCGGGCCGGAGTCTGTGCCCGCGTGGGTCCCGTGCGCTGCCGGCTCCCGCTAGCTAGCTCACCCAGACGTTGGCGTTGCCCGTCGCTGTTTCCGGGCCCCCGCGGGACGCCGCGGTAAAGACCCGGCTCGTCTGCCTGCCGCTATGACACCAGTTCGCCGTCGCGTTGACCTTGACGTCGCGTCGCGTACAGAAAAAGGGTCTCAAAAGAAACACGGACATCTATCTTGCCGAATCGGTGAGTGAGGGAGATCTAAGATCTGGAGGAGTGGATGAAAGCGTGCACGGAACCGCCTGCCTCCCTGGGATGTGGGATGCTGTGGGCTGGGAAGGGGGTCGATAAGATCGGAACGGGCGGACGGGGGGGATATGGGGTGTTCTGTTGGTTTGGACACAGTAAGGCAGAGGGTAGTGGTACGCATTCTAAGGATCCCGGGGAATCATATATATATATAGCAAGGGTTCGTGGCAGAAACGCGACACGAGCATCTCGTCTCTGCGGATGGACTTTCTACGTCCCTCAAACCCACGCCCACGTGGCTTAGAGCGATCCTCTGTGTTCTTGACGGCGCCATGGAGCATCGGCAAATATTGAAGGTCTGAGCCGTACTCTCCGGGTGGTATTCCCATCGTGCTTTCCGCTGGTAAGGATTCTTTAGTGTTCCTTGGGGCCGAGCTGAGCTTTGATATGATCATATATCGGCGTGTGATCACGTTATGGATATGTCTTTCTGTCTGCTGTCACGTCGGGAAGATGAGCCGCGATATCGAGCTATGGCGATACTCGTGGAATTAATCAGCGGCATTAACGCATGTTCCGTATTTCGACACCATCACCGGCGATGTTATGTTGGCTAGCGGTGACTGCTTACCCGTGAGGTGGTGCTGAGGGCAACGACTTCGAAGTCGCCCTGGATAAATTACGAGCGAGCCGTGGTAAGAACAGTCTTGGTGACTGGACAAGGGATGCTATGACTGTGCCCGACTTGCTTCCTGCTAATAATGGCAAGATGCTGTTATCCAAGTAGGGGAATAAGATATTATCGCAATGTCCTAGTAAGGAGCGAACCTTACGATCTATACACGACCCCTAACCTAGCTAGCATTCTGGCTGTCTCTCCGTGGGGATTGAGGTCAACGTGGAACTAATATGAATCTACCTGAGGAATTCATTAGCTTATGTTCTGTTATCTCTATCAACACTGAGGACGCTGGTTAAAACGTAGCATAATTGCGTGGCATGATTCGCTCTCAGCAATAAAGCTAACCCGCCACCCCC
>QJNY01000250.1:0-43026 GCA_004155945.1 Monosporascus sp. mg162
ATCACCACGAATCATCAAGACAGATTCAAATACACACTTCTATTCCTGCTACATTAAGACGAGAGTCTACCCTGAAGAACCCTTGAGTCTACCCTGCAGAGTTCCCCATACTAAAACGTCACGGGTAACCTCATCATCATCTCACGACGCCTCCCTCCTTGATGCTCAACACTACCTTACCCTGGTTGTGACGCCTGTTCTGGGCGAGAAGGCTGTGTATCGGAGATTAGGGCTTTGCGACAGGTTGGATTGGCGTACGTTAAGTTGGGGAGGCCTGAGTGGAAGAATACCAAAATCCCAGGTTGTTACTTTGGTGTAACTAGGAGGTATCATGGACGGAGCCAAACTTTTCATCCGGATTTCTAAGACTGTCCCTGCTCTCGATATGAGCCACATGAAAAGTAATCCTGTCGATATTTTCATATTCCTATATAATTCGTGCTCTATAGCCATTTCTTAAGATTCGAGAGTCTTAGATTATGGCAGAAGATCGGGCGCTCGAACTGCGTTTTTAGTTCAAGCATAATAAATTTATATATTCGTACAGAGAGATTTCATAACTTACAATAATAGAACACTGGCCCTCTTTATCATCTAATTTCCGCCGGGTGCGCCTTATGCTACGTCAATACTTTTCCACTGTAGCGCAGCCATTGATTACTGTTTTATTATATTTAAAATATATAGAAGCGTTCATCCGGACCGTTAAATCTTATATACTGTAAAAAATATTATGGCTGTATTAGTAAACTAACTATTAAATCTAATCGTATAATGTATGTTATCAACCATACCTTGAAGATGTAAGGATTTAAAATAAAAATTAATTACGTCTAATAATAACAGATAACGAAAGGATTTCTGAGCAGCTAAAATTGTATTAGAACTTGGTAATTATTAGAACTATTAGAGTAGTAAAAACCCTCAAACATAGAAACAGAATACAAGTTATATTTAGAGAATGCGACTCAGGCTCCAAAGATATCGTACATTCGCTTTGCAATGGAGCGGCGGGCTGCTCGAAAATTAGATCAGTCACCCCGAATGGGAGTTTTGAGTTGCTCGAGGCTCTACCCAGAAGAGCTGAGATGGGCAGCTTAGTTACTGTCGGATCTGAAAAATGTGAGGCCCCATACCAGGCGGGATCCTGTTTCAGGTCTCATAGTTACCGAAGTTGCATGTGTGGCTGCTGACCAACCTCCTCGAAATTTGAATCGAACCAATGAGTGAGTAGATATGTAGGATGGTCACCTTTGCCGTCAGGGTTTATATCTGGTCCTCGCGTAATGCTAATGGTCCAAGGGCCTTATCGTCACGTCCTGTTTTGATGGACAGACAAAGGGCTGAGAAACGGCAAGGCTTCTGCAAGGCCACTTTTACGTTACCACAATGCCGGCGGTGACTTGCTTCCTCGCTGATAATCACAAAGTTCCTTCGTTCCGTAAGTCGCGACCGCCATAATTTTCTTCAATGTAGAATCAATCAGCTTATATTTCACGGGGCCGTTTATCTTCTTTCCGCTCTCTTGAATCAACCACGCGGCACAGTCGTCAGGCGATTAATGTCACATGTCAAGGTGGAATCTCCTAGATATGGGCTATACAGGGGTTGCTATATGTATATATCTAGGTCCCTTTTCTTCTCATATATTGGGGGGACAGGCGTTAATTACCTGTCTAATCTAATGCTACCCCCTGCGAGACTGCTTTCTGACAATTCAGCGAAAGAACATTGGCATCGTAGAACCACAATCGAAGCCGACCACTGGACAGATTCCCACCGGGCCGTCCAAAGTGGTGATGTGATCACCGTTGGTTGGCTTTTGCTTGAAGTACACGATTGCAATAAGCAAAGTGAACTTCAAAAATACACCTCTCTTCATCTTGCAGCCTCCCGTAGACACCATAGAGTTATTCGGAGTCTACTCGAAGGGGCAGAGTGTGTCAACGCAAGGGATGCAAAATACCGCACGCTACTTCACCACGCAATCGAGCAAGGTCATGAAGCTACGGCCAGGGGTGTTTGCGGATGCCGGGGCAGTCCCAACAATCATTGACGCCGAGGCGTTCACGCCCAGGTCGCTTGCTATCGAATTGAAATGCCATGACCCGTTCAATGAATATGTCATACATGCACCGACCGTCGGATGGGGACCGGCGGTCCGCCAACCAAAAATAGCTGATATGAGCAAGGTATCTATCTGCAAGGAATTTAACACGCTGATAGTCTCTTCAAAAGGCGCCAACAAGGCGCCCAACCTGATCGTGTCTCGTCCTACGGTCGATCAATTGTTATACGGCAGCGCTCTACCAAAGGCTGATGGTGAAGGAGCAATAATATTGATTCACCTGCCTGCAAATACTGTCAGTGTCTGGCCGAAACAATAGCGAGGCGTCACAACTAACTAGCTGCAGAGAGAATGGGTAAACGTACTATAAGAGCTCTTCCTGCTGTGCCAACAAAGGGAAGCTGAAACACCTAGGGAACAGCATCTCTTTCAGACAATATATGCTGCACAAGGGGCACGATTTGAGCGGTACCAGACAAGACAGCACTTCATAGATGACGCCTTCCACGCAACGGGGGCAAGATTTCCATTCCGGCTACCAAGCTTCTATGTAATATGCTGCTCCGTAAGAGCGGAGATTTCACTAATCTGGATTGACAGAGTCAATCATCCTGCACTAGTCATTGCTCAGTCGTCGTATGCTCGATGTATCCCTTACGAGTAAACCCCGTATTAACAGCAGTGCACGCAGGTCCCAGTTGTCGACGCCGATGTTAGCATGCCTGACCACAATGCGAGGAATATCGTGGCCGTGCTGGGGCCCAAGGCTGTAGGCCTCACAGTTCATAGAGGCCCTTATAAAACGAGAATCAAAAAGTTGAAGAGGCATACGGAGATATCATCTACTCGCCCCGCAACTCTCTTTCTCTCTAACCAATCAATTATGCACTCGTAACCTGCATCTACTTCAACATAGTGGGAGTAAGATGTGCCTGCAAGATTTGGAACTACTCAAGGCTTAACATAATGTTCACCCCACCGGCCACGGCAGAAGAACTTTTACCGCTAAGGAAAGTCTTGTATGCTGTACAGATAGCTACGGCAAATAAGGAACACGCCGTGTTGGTCGTAAAGCTGAGTCGGTCAAGCTGAAGTGATGATTAATCTCTTTGGCAGAGAAGCTTTGGGGTAATGGCGTAGACGGTGGGGGCATAACATCTAATATGGCGCTCATAGGCGCTGGCACAAAGCCCTACGTAGCAGCCGGTCTCTTTGGCTCTTCTTTTGTGGTTGCTAGTGGTGGAGTTAATGGAGCGCCTGTTAGAGCTTTTGACACTCCACCCAGACATCCCAGGGCCGTCGACTTATTCTGGAGCGCTCGCCGGAGTCGAGGTACCACACTCGTCCATCAAATCAATGGGCCATGACTATCTGACTTCTCATCAAGGGTAACTACTTTTTATACATGCCTGTCTACTAAAGCCACTGCCTTCCAGCGAATGCGGGTGTTCATGAAAATATAGGCGCCCGCTCATAATATCCGAATCGTTACCTCCACAGCTGGCCATTTAGATACTCCATGCCCTCTTGCACTATATTTTAGACTTGATGAAACTAGGGTATTAAAAAAATCCTTTATCAATAATACCATTGTACCTGCGGTTGGCGGCATTAGGCAAATGACTGCCTTTGGTATTACGACGATGACAGTCGTCATATTGCCAGGGAGGCATAAGGATTACTGGCGGCAACTGATCCCCCACGCGGAACATACGGCGAAAGGGGTATGGTCCCACTTCAGCGGTGTCCAAAAGCTCGATTGAATGTGAATTAGGTACTGTTGAAGTTAGCAACGGAATGCCCTTACTGTCACATATGATAGGGTCAACTTTGGGAGCAGGCTGACGTTAGCTGGATCTACAACTCCTGACGGAGGCGCCTAAGAACTATGGAGGTTACCTGCAATTCGCCGATAGATAATTGCATTCTGATTACGACTTTTATCAATCGTTTTTATAACAGGTCCGATATAGATGAATATATTACGTCGTCACAAGGAACTATAAATTAGCTGTACGTATACCTGTATATAGGTGTAACGAGTTAAATTGTTAAAATGGGTCTGACTTCCCGTAGTAAATACTGAAGAGATCGGGAGTATAATTCCGTGTCCGAGAGAGGCATTCGGTCCATGCTCCCGGTTAGTGACGACTAAACGACCCACAACCCATCGCAACCACCAAGGCACCACGGCGCAATCCCTTGTCTGATGGGTTGAATGGCTGTTTCAGTCAAAGGGCCTTCCGGCATTGAGGGCACCGTTAGGAGTAGAAAGAGAGCATAGAAAAGGGAAGGACTGCCTTCTATCTTCCCGATGACATTCTAGAATTCATCATTCACTTCTTTGTCTGATTACTTCCTCGTCTCTTCGTTCGTTCATTCCTTTCGAGACACACCTTCGTTTCAACTCCACTTATCAACATGCAGTTCACTCTTTCTACTGCTGCTGTGGCAGCCGTGCTGCTTGGCTCTGTTTCGGCATCTCCAACGCCCTTGGCGCGCCGCGCCACTGTGTCCGGCGCGGCGGAAGGCTTTGCCAAGGGTGTTACCGGTGGTGGAAACGCCGCCGCTGTCACCCCAACCACCACCGATGAGCTGGTCTCGTATCTTGGCGACGACTCGCCGCGTGTTATCATTCTGGACCGCGAATTCGACTTCACTGGCACCGAGGGCACCGAGACCTCGTCTGGCTGCGCACCTTGGGGCACGGGTTCCGCCTGCCAAATTGCCATCAATAAAAATGACTGGTGCACGAATTACCAGCCGGATGCCCCGACGGTATTTAGTATTACCTACGACAAGGCCGGCGTGCTTGGCATCACTGTCGCCTCGGACAAGACACTTATCGGAGAGGGCTCCAATGGTGTCATTAAGGGTAAGGGTCTGCGCATGGTCAATGGAGTGAGCAACATCATCATCCAAAACATCCACGTTACCGAAATCAACCCTCAGTACGTCTGGGGGGGAGATGCGATCACTATCAACGGAGCCGATCAAATCTGGATTGACCATGTCAAGGTAGGCCTCATTCCTGACTTACGTGATGTTATGTTCTTATGCTGATAACTTTCACAGACCTCCCGCATTGGCCGCCAGCACATCGTCCTCGGCGAGGACGCATCTAACCGCGTTACGATTTCCAACAGCGAGATCGACGGACAGACCGACTGGTCTGCAACTTGCGACGGAAACCACTACTGGGGACTGTACTTCACGGGCTCAAATGACATGGTTACGCTGAAGGGTAATTACATCCACCACACGTCCGGGCGATCTCCCAAGGTCGGCGGTAATACGATACTACACGCCGTCAACAACTACTTCGGACCCTCTTCAGATCATCAATTCGAAATCGGAAGCGGTGCTTACGTGCTGGCGGAGGGCAATGTGATTGAGTCGGTTGGCACGGCCGTCCAAGACCCAGTGGAAGGTCAGCTTTTCACGGCCGATGACGGCAGTGCTTGTTCGGCTTCCCTCGGACGGAACTGTGTCGCTAATTCTGTCACCGACTCCGGTACCTTCTCCGGGACGAACACCGATTTCTTGGTTAACTTCAATGGCAAGAACATTGCGTCGGCTGAAGCCGCCTCTGCGGTGGACCACAGCCAGGCTGGGTTTGGAAAGATATAATAGCTGCTTTTAGGCTCTATTCGGAGCGTGCTGATTCTAGAGGCAATCGGGAATAGCCAAAGGTACCTATAGGATATCGGTTGCCGTAGCATTAGAAGTAACAGGAAATCTTTGGAATAACTTTCCACGCATCCACTATAACTGAAAAAATATGGCACAGATAACGCGGTACTGAGCGTACCGCGCACACCTTCCCAGATTAGCAAACTTGCGGCCGACATCGGTCATCAAGCTCCATGGGGTTCCCAACCAGGCGGCGCGAGTTCGAACCCGCTCTCGGTAAAGGCGGGAGCAACTAATGGTCATTCAAAGTCAGCGAAAGTCGGACGGCTGCAGTCAAACTTCCCCGCCCCCTTCGAAACCCCCAAGGAAAAAAGAAGGAATCTCAAAGACCCACCTGTAGTACCAACCAAGCTCCACTCCCCCCAGCTGCGCGCCCTCTGCCACTCGGCCCTCGCGACGACGACTTGGGGGCTCTGGGACTGGCCACCATCACTGTAAGCGCCTAGGACGTCGGGACCGAGGACGTGCTCCCGGACCTCGTCGCCGCCGTCGCCCTCACGCCACAGGTAGAGCGACAGTGGCGCCCCCGCGTACCAGTGCCAGACCTCGGCGGCGTCGACGACGCGGTGCCAGCGCGAGAACCCCGCAGACCCCTCCAGCAGGTAGTAGATGGCGGTGCTAACAGAGCGGTTGCTGCTGCAGTCGTCGGAGCCGGGGAGGGGCACGATGAAGGGGTCCCGGAACGTCTCCAGGTAGTACCCTCCCTCGACGTTAGGGATCAGGCCGAGCGCATCGATGATTTGCTGTGCCGTGGCGTTGTTTCTGGGCTCCGGAATTGGGATCCGGGTTGCAGTCGTGAGCGAGGGATTCAGAAGAACTGCCGTGAGGGCGTTTGCGAGGAGTGGGAACTTGAACATTGCATCACAATTTGGGCTGGACTGGACCCTTAGTTGACTAGAAGACAGAAGCCTGGACCGAAGACTGGTTTTAAATAACGTAGTAGTTGAGTTCAGTCACTGAAGGCTGTCTGGTCCGCTGGCACAGTGAGAAATTGCCGCAACCCTAGCACGTGCGAGCTGCAGCAAGGGTGGGCGCCAGATGAATATCCGCCCTCTAAGCGACCTGCCCGGTATGGTAGTTATGGCGTCGTTGCCAACCGCCTCATTCGTCCACCTCAGCCGCAGCTGTGCCTGCATGATTTCCACGTGGATAAGAGACAAATGTATTACGGCATCGTAAATCTGGCGATCTGAGACATTCGGGTCGCATAGGTCACCGAATGCATAGCGCATCTAAACAGTGTTGCACGGAACTGCAACATCCAAAGGACGTCGTCATATTACATTGCAAGTCGGGAATGGCAAGGAGGTGCGGTTAAAAGGCAAAACACAATTGAATGGATAGGGGATGGCGGGGAATCGCCGGCTGGTCTAGTCTCCGCTATGGCTGCAGTTATATGTACCTGCTATTTCTAGCGCCTATCGGCGGCACCCAAGCAGAGCGGGGAATCACAGCACTAAACCCCCCTTCAGGACCGCCGATTTATCAGCTGCCCAGGGGGTACCTCCCACATCCATCCATTCAGCTACTGGACTACTCAGCTACCTAGCCAGTCGCCTAAAGGCCCCCAGGGACGCCATCAAGCCGAAGACGCTTCCAGAATAACAGTAGCAGCCCATTGAACCATCCTAACTCAAGACAGAGACCACCGCCACGAGCAATCTGACCAATGGGCGACTACATCGTCCACTCGGCCGGGACCTGCGCGGTGGCCGCAGCTACCCCGTCCATCCAGGGAGGCAATGCGGATCAGCAGCAGTCACCGAACCCGAACCCGGACCTGACAGGTCACAAGCTCCTCCTACTAACGCCGTTCGACCTGCCGACAGGGTGGGCCGACGCGGCACGGGCGCGGTACCCGGGGCTCGCGATTGAGCATAATCGGCACAACCCGTGGGACGGGGGCGGCCGCCCACCCGAGGACGTCGACTGGAGCGACGTCACGGTGCTGATGACGGGGCCCGTGCTGCCGTCGCCGCGGGATGCGCCGCGGCTGCAGCTTGTGCAGCTCCAGAGCGCGGGGGCCAACTACGTGCTGGAGCACCCGCTGTTTAAAGATAAGAAGGTCGCTTTCTGCACGGCGAATGGCGTCCATGGGTGAGTTGCACTCGTATAGCCTTGCCCTGCCCGCTCGGTTCCCGTCGCCGGGGTTGCTGTCACGTTTGGATATCGATGATTCATCAAGACCGTCGCCTTGACTAAATGAGTGGCTAACTGACCGGGTTTGTTCGATGTTTACAGGCCTCAGATCGCGGAATGGGTTATCATGACGTATCTCGCCTTCCAACACCGCTGTACGTTCCCTGTCAAGTAGAAAACCGAGAAACCACTTATGCAGGAGCGCTGACTTAGAAATCCCACTTATGCAGTGCCGCATTACCTCGACAAGCAGAAAGAAGGCTACTGGGACCCCGACACGCACGACATGGATTCCCTAGACACGGTGCATCAACGAATGTAAGTGACCCCACCAGCCAACTGAACCTACCCACGTATCCATCCACCTCTTGTATGTACGTACCGAACCGCGACACCTGTCTCTAACAAGGAAACCCGGTACAAAGCGGCATCCTAGGCTACGGCAGCATCGGGCGGCAGGTAGCGCGCGTGGCGACGGCGATGGGGGCCGAGGTATACGCGTACACAGCGCATCCGCGACCGACGCCGGAGTCGCGGCGCGACAACGCGTACCACGTGCCGGGACTCGGGGATCCGGAGGGCGTCTTGCCGACGCGCTGGTTTTCGGGGACCTCGGAGGCCGACGTAAACGAGTTCCTGGCGTCGGGGCTCGATTTGTTGGTCATCGCCGTGCCGCTGACGCCGCAGACGCGCGGGATGCTGGGGCGGGCGCAGTTCAGGGTGCTGGCCGAGGCAGCCGAGAAGACAGAGGAAGGGGCCAGGAGGAAGAGGGGGAAGACATACGTGGCGAACGTGGGGCGCGGCCCCGTCGTCAACACTGGCGCGCTCATGGACGCGCTCGACGAGGGCTGGATCCGGGGCGCCGCGCTCGACGTCACGGACCCGGAGCCGCTGCCGAGGGAGCACCCACTGTGGCACAAACCGAACCTCATCGTGACGCCGCACGTCAGCGGCAACTCGACACACTACTTCGACCGCCTCATGGCCATCGTGGACATCAACCTCGAGAGGCTGAGCAAGGGGGAGAGGTTCATCAACCAGGTCAACAAGAAGCAGGGCTATTAAGTGTGTGTGTTTTGGGGGACCGGGGCCCCGCGGGGGGATTTAAGGGTGGTAGTAGGAGTACGTAATCCACTCACCCACCCGTACGTGGCTGGTGACTGCGGTCTACGCAGTTTCGGTTAAGCGCTTTGATGAGTGTTATAGAACTGGATCACGAGGAAGCAACGGGGGGCCATGCATAGAATACTTAGCGAAACAATGCCATCTCATTTCTCCATTAAATGCTGGAATAGAAGAGGTCGCATTCCGCTCCAAATACCACAGCACCACCGTCGTACCCGAGTCTTGCACAAGATTACCCTCTGGCCCCGATGCACGACCACGAATAGTCATAATATCAGGTCTCCGTCAGTACTCGACACCTAGACTCCACTAATGCAACTGGCACACAGGCCTCATTCCGTGACTTCGTCCCTACCGGTGTAGACTATCATGATAATAAATCGCAGAGTCCGTCCTCCAACTCCGCGTCACCGTAATCAGTCTCCTGGGAAGCCGGCACGGGCTGCTGCTGCTGCTGCTGCTGCTCCTTCCAGCTCTTCGCTTGGTCAAGCATGGCCAGCATCTCTTCATACGAGCTCTTGGGCCTACTGGGGGGTCGACGATCCCACGTGCCGTGCTTGGGTCGCTGCATGGGCGCGTCTCTTTTCGCTGAGCAGGATAGCTGGTTCATAGTTTGGCTGTTCGGTCGAGTGTGAGGTGGAGCTGGTGATTGGCTACCAGGATGCTCTGTTCTTGCCGCGGAATTGGGGGTGCAGGAATCAATAACTGGGCTTTCCAATTCGTCCATGTGCTCCAGTGACAGCTTTTGTGCGGCCTCTTCCTCTTCCATGTTGAATTGATCCATATCTTCTTGCACCTTCCGACGAGCAGTTGAGTCTTCCCATAGGGTGGTCTTACTGCGCTCCATCAAGAACTTGTGGTGTATATCCCGATATAAAAACTGGTTTCTCGAGGCAAACAATAGTTTTGGCGAGGGACGGGACTGCTTGTGTAGCTTTGTCGAATTGATTGACTCCGCTTGACGTCCCCTGGCATCTAGTTGCGAAACAGTATCAGAGCGGGGTGCCTGGCTTGCAACGTCCTGCGATGCGCCCTTTGGATTATTCAAGCCTTGCGCATTTATACTGCTGAATTTCCCACAGTTATGAGGTTCAGAATCCGGTCCATCGCCCCCACTTGGTTTGCCCGACCTCTGTTCCCTTTGTGGACTCGAAGCGGTGTACCTGCCACCTGGAGACCCTGAAGTACTGTTTGGGCTCTTATCCGCCATTCCAAATCCACGCGGCTCATCATTGATACGCAGGTCGTTTACTGGTTGGAGAGACTTCCGTTGTTCATGAGCTTTTACGGCGCTGTGGTAGTCTGGAGAGCTAAGTGGCAGCTCATTTACTGTCTCATAGCCTGAAGCTGGTTTACTCTTGCCTCTCATCGTTTTCATGGGAATTCTTTCGGTAGAACTCTGTATTTTCAATGGCAAAGTTGCTTCATCGGCGAGCTGCATCCAGTCCTGCGACAAAAGGAAGTCTTGGGATGAGAAAAACGGAATATCTAAGACAGGACTGTCCTCCTGAGGCTTGGTTGCTGGGAGATCATGTGGGGACTTTGGTAGGCTATCGCACGAGAGACTTTGCTTTATTGGCTTAGACCCAGGCTTCTTTTCGAACTTCTGGGCATGGTAAGGGCCATTCGGCGGAACGGGCGCCCTTTTAGGCTGAACCTCCCTAATTGGAGGCGATGACATAGACGCAGAATCCTGGCTTGTCGGCATGGCCTTATCATGCTTTTCCAACGGGCCAACAGGGTGCTCATATAATTCGCGCACTTCTTGAGACGGGCTGGGGAAGAAGTCATCAAGGTGGCTCATTACGAACAGCTGTGTGCTAGACGGCGGAACGGAAGAATCTTGACTAAGACGCTCGCTATCTGGGCGTGGTACAGATAGGCGTCTGTTATGTGTATCCTCGCTGAGGAACTTTGGTCTGTTGACTGTGTTGCCGGTTACGCAAACAGGGGATTTGGAGTTTGGCGGACGTGGATGGGGACGTAGATGGGGACTTGGAAGCGGACCCATCGGGGTTCCGGGGCGAGAATTCGGGCCAGTTGCTGAGATGATCGCTGATGGCTTCTTCAACACATATTTTGATGAGTTGGCGGCTCGCATGTGGGACGGCGCGGCAGACTTCGTGCGCAAGTGAGTTCTTAGAGTTATATTATCTCTGACGCGCACTTGCTTTGAGGATATACTCCGTAGTGGCTCCCGTGGTTTCGACTGTGGTACCTGCTTCATAAGTTCCTTGGTCTGTGTAGGTGCTGCGAAACTGGAATCAGACGAGCGGGCGGGTCTGTCGGGTGAACCTTGCGGTTTCTTGGACTTTACAGCCGGTGGCTGCTGGACTGGTAGGTCGTTTGGAGAGTGAGAAGGACCAAGTCCTCCAGACAGATTCGCGGGTGACTGCTCGCTTTGTATCTGGCCATCCGGGGGTAGACTCTCTCCCTGCGACTCTGGGGAGAGAGGAGCATTCTTCCCGCTGCTCGTAGCATCAAATGCATCGTTTAAAAGCTTTTCGCAGATAAGTTCGTCCGCCAAGATGTCGTCAACATCAAGCTCCGGTAGCTTAGGGGACCCTGGAGCGTCATTGGTAACCCCCTTGGCTTCTACTTCTGAGGCAGCCTGGCCTGGGCTCTTGATGGCGTCTAGAGAACGCCTCGCGGGTGTCATATCCTGAGGGGTTGGTGTCCCGGTTCGTTGTTTCTTCGCTGGAGGTTCCTCGGGTTGATCCCCAGCTGATAGCGTCTTGCTGTCGCTATCCTCGCCATTTTGGGGCTCGTTCTGGGTTGCGGGAAGTTTGCTATTCGACTCTTTTTTCGCGTCAAAGCGTAAGAACCGAGACAATGTGTCCTGGGACGGGTGGACTTCGACTAGAGGCAATCCCTTTTTCTTTTTCTCCGCCCGTTCTTTCTCCTCCTTTTCTCTCCTCCTATCACGAGCGGCCCTAGCTCTAGCTTGATTCTTCTCCTTCTCGAACTCCCGACGTATGCGATCCTGTTCGAAAAGCTCCTGGCGTCTCTGCTCGGCCTTTGACAGCTTCGGTCCCTTGTTTTTTTCCTTGTACGCTTTCTTGGCTTGCTTGGTTGTCATAGGAGGCCGGCTAGGCCGGGACACTATTGAGGCGTCGAAGTTGCCATTGATGGCAGATGGGGCATTTGGTATGACGGAGAAGGTGTTCTGGACCGGTGCCATAGTTCGGCCATGACATTGAATATTATGATAGAATCCCAAGCATCATTTCAGACGATATATGACCAACTACGTGGAACAGACGCTGGCGGACAGGTGGAGACTGCATGTTTGTATGCAAGTAAAGGTTAGATGGAATTGGAACACGCAGGAACGCGAATTAATTGGCTTTCGGGTAGTCGCCGTTGCCGTTGCGGGGCTGAGGTCCACGAAAGCATGTGGTTGATCGCATTCGTCAATGGCCCCACTTATGGGATGCTGTGGACTGTAACTCAGTTACGGTTATGCTCTTAAGCATCAATTTCTACTAGGCGGGGCTTTCTTCTGGCTCTCGTAAGGCCTGCCTTGCATAGCTCAGTGTAGCTTTTAAAGCCACTTCACAGAATTCACGGGCGGACACAAAATCAATCATGTCGAGTAGCGCCATTTTATGACATAAAGTTACGTATCATCGTAAAAATTAATTGCTAAAGACCAATAACACATCTCTGCTAGCGCCTAGGGGATACATATATAATCACTCCTCTCTTCTATTTCCGTCACAAACTCTCATATCAGCGAAATTAGCAGTACCCCATAGGGCAACCGGCCGTGGTACCAAGCACGTCGCCGGAAACGCCACCGATTTGCAGAGCCGCTCCAACGACACCGCCCATGCCCTCACCGCCGATGAGGCCGGCGGCAACGGCGTAAGCGTAAAGGTCGAATGAGGCCGGCTTCCAGCGGCGCCAGCCGTAGGCGAGTAGGGCGCCGAACATGGAGGCCGTGGTAAATACCGGGTTGGGTAGGATGAAGGAGAGCGCGATGGCGCCCCAGTTGGGCAGCCAGTCGCGGTAATGCCCGCGGCCACCGACGAGGTAGAAGTGCCGGAAGACGACCTGCCCGACGCAGAGGACGCCCATGACGATGGAGAATATGCCCGACGACAACGGGATAGAGACGTCCGGGTCCGTGACGACCTACGCGACGGCCACCCAGGCCGCCACCGAGGGCACGCCGAAGGCGCAGTGCTCGGCCCCCGCGTCCAGGATGCACGGGTACGCCGACGTGAACAGCACAAGCATGCCCAGCGCCAGGAACACCGCGATGAAGGTGCCCAGGCCCTGCGCGTACCACTGCTTGATGGGTGGCGTCCCCAGTAGGAAGCCGGTGCGGAAGTCGCTCGTCAGAGCCATGGCGACATCAGCTCTGCCAGACGCTAGGCTGCCGGCAACGAGGTTGATGCGCTGCGCGTCCTTGATGGCCAACCCTTGACCGGAGGTCACGCCGCCGAGAACGAGCTGGCTGGCCTTCGAGGCGGCCGTCAGCGGGGGCTGATCCGTGACGGCGCCGATCTGGATCGCCAGGGAGGAGAACATGAAGCCTAGGACGCACGCCAGGATGGTCAAGCCGGCCGTCATTCCCCACTGGTAGTGGAAGATGAGGATGGCGCCGGCGATGGTAAAGATGAGGCCAGAAGACCACATCCAGATCTGCACCTGGTCTTCGGGCAGGGCGGGGTCCTGAACCATGTTCTCGACGCCCTTGATCTCGTTGGTCGCCTTCTCCGAGAAGTACCTCGAATGCTTGCCCCGCTTGACCAAGATGTCGTTGATGGTGACGCAGCTCTTGTGCCAGACGGTCTTGCAGGCATAGCTGATGACCTTGTATTGGACGATCAGCTCGGCCATGGACGTGCAGACCATGATCATGACGCCGGGCCACAGAAGCCAGTATCGCGGCGACGGTGTTTCGTGACCGAGGTTGCTAAGCTTGGCGTAACTGTAATAGCCGTGCCATTCCGGGGTCGCCTCGTCCCATTGCGGCGCCCCTATACACTCACCAGTCGCGACGAGGATAGGTCCGATGATGGCCCACGCGATGACAGCGCCACCGAACATGGAGAGGGCCGAGTTCATACCGATCAGGATTCCGCTGCCGATGAAGGCGGGCGTCCATTCAAACCACCAACCCTAACTTTCGATGTGCATCGCCCAGCTGGTATAGCCGCTCCAGACGTGAATCCAAGTGAAAAAATGCCAGTCATACAAAATGCCAACGGCATAGTACGAAGCGACCCGCTGCACCAGAGAAGCAAAAAATGCAAGACCGAGAGCGTTTACCTTGCTTAATGCTTCCCTGGCTCCTGCAGCACCAGCATGCATCGACTTGATAGTCAAGGCGACGGCAGTAGGGGTCGGGAACAGCAGCTTCAGCTCGCCGCCGACCTGTATAATGAAGAACTTTCGCAAGGGGGTAACAAAGAACAGGCCGAAGAACGAGCATACGAGCGTGATGGTGATCAGAGAACCGTAGCTGTGCTTGGGCGTCATCTCAATGGTCTTCAACTGGTACATGGCCGGGATGCCAGCCACGAAGATGCCGGCGATACCACCAGCACCGGTGGCAGCAGCTTGAATGATGCTGTTCTCCTGGGGTCCGAATGAGCCGCCGAGGATTGGAACATTGCCGAAAATCTTGGAAAGAATGGTGATAATGCCATATCCGAAGATGGCTCCGGACATGGGTGTCGGGAACGTAAAACCTGTCTTGAAACTTACACATTATTAGCGATGGCACACATAGGGCTATGCGGCCTGATAAATGTGACTGTATCGTGATTTTCTACTAGGAAACGTCCGTGGTTTTTATACAACTCACCTAGGTAAAGGTTCGACGCGTTGACTAGACATCCAAGTATGGTTCCGACAAGGACGGCGCGGGCTCTCAGGGGATTGTCTTCACGAGCAACGCTCCCATCCAGCTTGAGGGGGACGTAGAGGTCAATGTCCTCCTCAGCGACGCTGCCAACGTCGATTTTCGCATCATTCTTCTCATCCACCAAGGTCGCCACCTTCTCAACGGCAGATGTCTGCGCCGTGCGATCGCCGAGGTCGGCGGGACGAGCCTCTGTCGACGCCATAGCCGCGATTAACGGGCTGGCTCGTTGATCCAAGGTGAGATTGAATTTGAAGGTAGGGCAATGAAGGAGGAAAACAGGAACGGGCTGCGTAGAAAAGAAGGAGGAGGGATCGCCCAATATAAACTACTAACGTCAGGGCTTTACCGCACTTTATCACATTCAGCCGAGGCTCTCACCGGTAGCAGTCATACAGACACCTATATCGGCTGCAATATCAGCGATGAATTGAATTGTCATCTTTATCTACAATACACGTTGACAGGCCCTGGTCAGGATTATTGAGCCGCCCTGACGGGTATCCAGCAGCTAAAGCATGGGGAACCGTGTACTGACAACTCGGCCGATGGTAACATTTGGTTATTCAAATTCCGCATAGCGGACACCGATAGGAAGGAGACTAACGGCCTAGCAAGGGATCGGTCGAACCTCACACGAGAGAGATAAGGAAAGAGATGTCCAGGCTAACGAGATGCGGCGGTAGTCCAACCAGACCAACATAGCCAGTAGCGGGCACACGTCAGAACAACATCAGGCCACTCAAAATGTGTACGAGCGGCGCCCACTCGAGCTTCTGCAAGGCTAACTAACAACAAACAAACTCGGGCCCCAACCCACATTGGGAAGGTCGCCATCCGACTATACATGCTCTTCTGGGTCTCTCCCGCGCTTGAATCGACTGCACATCTGTCTCCAGTATATCTCCAGAACCAGCCAACCTCACTCATTATCGTGATGTAGCTTGCCTCCGTTATCTGACAATACATGTGCCTGTATTACCGACCAAATCCTCTACATTGACCGACAGGTTCCTAGGCATTACCGGGGGAGATGAAGGAGAAGCGCATCTGAAAATTACGGCATGGAGTTGTGATACATATCGAGGGCTAGGGTAGTTAGCTCCTTATGGGCGCATAGTATATGCATAGTAGGGAGCACGCTAGCCGGGACACGTGTGGAGGCGATCTCGGCGCCAAAGCTTACTTCTGGTTAGTATGCCAAATCGCCGCCTCGCCTGCATGGCGGCGAGATTTCTTGATATCGGCCACGCCATGGGTGCAGCACCTTACAGCTCCTGCTTGCTGCCCCTCAACGATGCCAACAACATCCAATACCGTTGGCTACCAGTAGCTAAGTGATGCCCGTAAATGTCTGCTGCGTTCTTCGTGTAAATGTGCAACGACATGCATGCAACGGTTTACCGCTTCCGGATGGACGGACGTGATTCCAATAAACATATATTAGTTATCATATCACCTTCAATCTGCACCGCAATGTCATCAGCGTAACCGTTGTTGCCCTGCGCATCTGGTATGGGACCTAACGAACCCGCCATTGAACGATCAACTACTCCGCCCACGGTAGCAAAATCATGGCGCGGGTTCAGCCAGTTGCCGACCTCGGGCACTCCCAATCGGACCAGCTCGTGGGCCATTGTAAATAGCGCCGCCATCAACCTCTAACTCTATGGGCGTGACTCGACCGACTGTGGGCATCCCGCCCCGACTATCGCTGTCCCCGTATTGATTCGATATCTGCTTCAGCTGGTTATCGTTCTAGAACCGCCGCGGCGGCGAGGAACCGCAATGACGTTTGTAGATATCATTTGATTGAGGCGGTTGTGAGATAGCGACGGTGTTGCGCCACCGCGGTCGCATCGCCCACCGAGGCCGAGGGGCAGCATGCAGCTGCTCCACAACGGGCTACAGCCAGGATTCAGCGAGTTCTTCCACCATTGCAGGCTCAATATGTGCATTCCTTCCATCTCATCGGTCTCTAGACGCAACCCCGACATAACATAATTGATCATGCAAGTGGCGGTATCAAGCATGGTCCAAAGAGTTTACCCAAAGCACCATGTATGTCCAAGCCCCGTAGGAGAGATGCTCTGCACTGCGAATGGCGCCGGGGATTCTCCCGAAGCATGGGTAATTACTGGACTGAGCATAGTTAACTCGCCCAGCCCGCCCAGCCCGGGTGTAAGAAGCTTGATCAGCTGCAGTCAATGCTTCGCCAGCACTAATACAGCCTAAGTTAATATCAGACCTGCATGACTATACATGGATCATGATAAAAGACCTGACCCCGTAATTATTCCGCAGTCAGATCCCCTAATACCAGGTTCAGATAGACACGCGAAAGAATCACACCAATCTGCTACCGCCCTTGACCGACCACGTGTGGGTCTACACGGGCGACCACTTTGCGGGCGCTAAAGGGATGCTCAAACATTGTTCCAGCGTCTCCATGATCTATGTTATCGATAGCCTTATACGTGAGTGAACCTGGTACCTCTCTGGGAAAAGTGGGAAATCCTGGGGAAGCCCAAGAGGGGTCCGTGTAGGCCCACATGTGGTACGTCGAAAAGGTGGTAATCAAAATGGCATCCAAATGATCCCATGAATTTGGGGAATCCAATTATCAATGGCTACTAGGGAGGCTGGCGGTACGTGTTCTTATCTGATATAATCTCACCGGGATAGGAGACACGGATGATGCATGAGATTTCCTCTCGCCCAGGAGATATGAAGTCTTCAGTGATGAAGAGTATCTTTATGAGAAAATGTCCTCGTTTTAATGCAGACACGAGCTAGCAATGCCCCAAAGCAGGATAACTGAAATAGTGTTCCGCTATAGCGTGGGGCCTCACGTTCTTTGGCACTATTCAGATTCGGTACAAAGTCTTGAGAGCGCTGGAAGCCCCGGAGGACCAAAAGGGTAAAATCACCATATATTACTTTAATTACATTCAGCAATCCGCCTGTATGGATGTGGGCGGTAGGGATGTTGTATTGGGAATTGTTCTAGCTAGCTCAGGGCAGCTGTAAAATTCCTATTTCAGGTAACAGCCCCATACCCATACTGCAATCACTAGGTACTGCAACTACTGGCGTAACTGCCGCCATAACCTAACCACTGCTATCACCAGCCAGCGTTCCATCAGTACGTAAATTCCCGCTTGTGGTTTCTCTAAATATGACAACAGGCAGTATGACATGCGAAAAGAGTACATATGAATTATTTATGCCGAATGTTATAAGATTCGATATGATATACTGTATCTCTTTACCTGTGCTTGGTGGCTCTTAGGGTTGCGGATGCTTGAACTTCTAATGGGAGCTTCCTTTAGATGCTCTCCTTGGTTGTACTGTCCATGGACGGCTTGGTTATTCATCGTCACACCCTCCCTGCTGTTGAACCCTAAAGGTTATGGTTCTTGCCGTTACTGAGATACCGCTTCGCCCACCTTTTCACTTTCGACTTCCCGCTCCCCTTTTCCAGGCCAGGGCCACCATCCCTCCAGAGGCATGTCGTCATAAATCGCGTTGTAGGCCTTTTGCGGCTTCCAGACTTGAAAGTTGTAGATCATGTGAGAATTAGCATTCCAAGCGGTCATGAGCAGAATCATTCGCTTCGGGAGATGGCTCAATCGGAAGTTGCTCAAGACCTCCGCAGTAGTGGCATAGAATTGCAGGTGGGCAATCCACCGTGCAGACTGTTGTAGATCTATCAGGAGAGATGCGGCGACTTGGTGAATTTGGTTATGATGGTTCGGATAACTGCTTGGCCTCTTTCATATTCGCTGTATCCATCTTCCTGGGCGGTGTTGGCGGCTGCCCAATGAAACCCCTCGCGCATCAAATGCAGGACGCTA
Source organism: Monosporascus sp. mg162 (assembly GCA_004155945.1). NCBI lineage: Eukaryota > Fungi > Ascomycota > Sordariomycetes > Xylariales > Monosporascus > Monosporascus sp. mg162. The sequence goes on from QJNY01000250.1 coordinate 18,758, forward strand.
TCGCACTTGACCTGCGTATGACCACACCAAGGGTGCTCATTTAGGTTTAAGACGGTAGAGTCGGGGGAAACCCAGAGCTCGATCGTGGGTATCCTTTTATCATCATGGTAGAACTTTCCGCCTGTGGCTGGACCGCCCTTCCGATGAATTTGGCTAGGAGTCACACCTTAGTGTGTGTCGTTCCTGGCATGCTCATAGGGAGGAAGTGCAACTTCCGGGCCATCATCAGGAAGTTTTGTTGTCGTTGCCATTTCGATATGCTGAGCAATGATTTGGTGTGCTGGTGGAGGGCAGCGCTGCTTTCATACTAGCCAGCTATACGTATCTTTCCCTATTGACGTAAGTTTCAGAGATGCATTACGCAAGGTCCGTATTCGTCCCACTAGATAAGTAGGAACCTGCCATTTAAGTCTTTATATATGCCTCATACGCCGCAGATAGACGCGAGCCCATTATTACGATATACTAGAGGGGTGCCCCCACTTCCTGAATTTACCCACTTCCTGAATTCGAATTTCCCTCCTTCAACACCAACCCCTTATATCAACAATTTACAATATCTCAACCCATACAACGTTTCTGAAGCTATAATTTGAAATGGGGCCTGATAAAAAGCATCACATTAAGGAGGTTTTGGCAGAAGTCGCTGCGGGCTCTCAGCAAAAAGCCATGGGTAACAAATGGGGTATAGCGGAAAGTACCCTCTCTACGAGGAAGAAAGGTACCAAACCTTACTCCAAAGCACATCAACACCAACAAATCCTTAGCCCTCTGCAAAAAAAGGAGCTCGCGAAATGGATAATCGACGAGGAAAACGGTAAGCGGACGCCATTCGACTTCGAGATACGTCAAATGGCGGAATTGATTAACCAGGCGAATGGAAACAACTATACCTTTGGGAAATACTGGGTTAAACGCTTTATTAACCGCTACCCAAAGCTATACGAAAAGTTGCAAGACTTTCTCGAAACCTCCCGCGCGTCCCTCGAGCTTTCCGATAAAATTCGAAACTTTTAACGGCGTCTTAAAGCATACTTCCGCGAGCTGGATATTAAAGCCGAAAATATCGTAAATATGGACGAGGTAAGCGTACGGGAAGGCGAAACGAAAAAGGGGAAGGTAATTAAGAGCGTTCTTACGAAACGTAAGCCTCGAAAAGTTTCCGAAGTAACAGCTTAGGCGACGATAATCGAAGCTATTACGGCTTTCAGGCGACGTTTTACGCCGGCAGTAATTTTTACGGACCTTAGTTTTTAGGGATAGTGGTTCCCAAGCTGCTTTCCCGAATGGAAGTACGCCTATAGCGACCGAGGTTAAAGTAACGCTGCGATAGCTTTCGAATAACTTCGTAAAATGTATCTTTCCGAAACAAAACTTTCGAACCTTAGCGACTAGAGATTTTTTATTTTAAATTAATACGTTACTTATATTACGACCGAATTTATGGCTGAATATAAAAGGAATAAGGTACGCTGCTTATATATATCCTTTTATAGTTTTTACATTATGTAACCGCTTAATATCGAGGTATTTATTACGTTAAAAGAATATTATTATTAAGAAATTATAAACTTCGGTTTTTTCGTAACGTTAGCGCTTGTTAATAAGTAACGCTTTTTCGTGGTTTATTACGAAGCGTTAGCGAAGGCCTTTAGCAACCGAAATATTTATTCGGGTTTCTGTTATAACCTGACTGGATTGGTCTCCGAATACGGTCACCCCGCCTATGCCAAGAAGTTACGTGATGTAGATTAGGATGGATATTCTAATCCATCTTCATCTTTTGATGTGGATTAGGATGGATGTTTTAATCTATCTTCATCCTTTGATGTGGATTAAGATGGATGTTCTAATCTATCCTTATCCGTCCGAGATGGTTAAAGATATATACGATCGTTATTTCCATAAGTTTAGATAGCTTTAGCTTGCAATAATAATTAGTTACCTAAATTTATATCTGCTATTACCAAACGTAACTATTACTTTATTGTTCAAATTCCTACGGTATTACTGCCAACATAAACCGTACGACTAAGTTTAATAATTAGTTAAGCCCATAGCCGTTATACGTTGCAAGCTTTTATTTAGTAGTACCGTCAGATTCTGAGCAATACTCCCGACATTATGTTTCGGCGCCCCGAACCCAAGCAACAGCCCTTTGCCGTCCCGGAGGGAGATTCCGGCGATAAGCAGATGCAGGGTATGCCTGAGGCATCCCAGACCGCCGGCCCCGACAGAGGAAAAGGGCCAGCGGAAAAAGAAACCGTATAGCTCCCCAGCCAGAAAGAGGTCGTTAAACGAATAAACGATATGTTCGAACAAATGCGACAACTCCATCAGGAAAACGCTTAACTTAAGGAACGGCTGGACGGCATTATCGCCGGAAAGGAACCAGGACAAATTATTAAACTATCCAAGCCCGACTTTTTCGACGGAACTTTAACCTAATTACGATTGTTTTTAACCTAGTACCGAACGTATTTTCGTTACTTTCCTATCACTTTGGCGCCTGACGCGGTTCGAGTTAATTTCGCGACGGGACGATTCACCGGCAACGCGGCCAAATGGTTCGAACCCGTCCTGCGAGAGTATACCTTTACCTTACCGGAGGAACAGACGGAAGCGGTGCAACGAATTTATAGCAATTATGCGGAATTCGAAAGAATACTTAAAAAGGTATTCGGAGTAGTGGACGAGAAGATGAAGGCAGAAATGCAAATTAAAGACCTGTACTAAAAAGGGTCAGCATTTAATTATGGTAATACCTTAGTCCAGTTGGCTTCGAAGCTGGATTAGGACCAGGAGGCGTTAATAGCTAGGTTCTTCGATGGCTTTAAGAGAGAAGTTCAGGAGGAATTGTTCAAGGAAGATCGACTTTAGTATTTGGTAGATTATATCGCGATGGCAGTTAAGATTGACGACCGACAGTACGCCTGGAGGATTCGATACTCCAAGAGACGTAATAACCCAAGCATAAAGGAAACGATAACGGCTTGCGGATCAAGTTAAGGTCCATACCTGGTTACGAGAGCACCAAACATGGACGGAGGAGTTGTGTCCAGGAGAGGCCAATCGATATGGAAAAATCCCCGCGGTTAATTGCAAACGCCCGCAGTGCGAGACGTACGAGGACGAAAAAGAATACATCGCACGGAGAATTATTCGCATGTAGCGACAAGGGTTTGATTTCTACAGCCGAACTGGAAGCGACCCAAAGGACCAAAGGTAGTACCGTTATATTCGCGAGGCGGTAACAATAGAGGAAATCGACGAACTAGCAGCGGCAAAAAACTGGCTAAAGGGAAAGCACTGCCTAACAGAAGAACCTTAATGCTATTATGACTGGTGTAATCATTAAACACAAGAAGAGCTAACCTAAAGGACGGTGGAAAAATACTGCCAGAAAATGATTACTAACCTGGGAATCCAGTTAGCTTATACGAAAGACCTAAAGGAACGAACAGCAATACAAGAAAAAATTCGCTTTTTTTCGAATAAAAGCTGGAAAACCCTAGAACCAGAATATATTACCAGAGAAGCGTTTCAGAGTTAAGTGAAGTACTTGATAGCGACGTTACGTTTACAAGAGAAGCAGTTAAAATAGATTTAAGACGAAAATAAAAGATTCGGAAAAAGAATTTAATAATTCGAGAACGACCTAAAAGATCTAAGCTATTTATAATAAGCCCCCAGGCTGGCAGAAAGAACGAAGGTAGATAACAATACCTTAAAAAGGCTTTAAACGTAATGAAAGTAACACGAAAAAAACCAATTATAGTCGAAGTACGAATCAGAAACAAACGATATACCGCGTTTATAAACTGCGGAACATAAAAAGGTAATTACATTGCCCCAGAAATAGTTAACGAGCTACAGCTACCATGGAAAAACAAAGAATACCTTTATAAGGTCGAAAACGCCGAAGGTCAGTTATTCGGTTACGACAATAGATAGGTCCGTTACGAAATTGATTACTTTAAGACCTTTGTCGAGGGAAAAAAATAAATTATCAGTTTCGACGTTATCGGCATCGAAAATTACGATATAATCCTAGGGTTACTATGGTTAAAACAGTATAACCCGGTTATTAATTAAAAAATTTGCGAAATAGATTACGATTTATTTTTTACAAATAAACTAGAAAACGAAAGATTTTAACATTCGATCGATAAAGTAAACGAATGCAAGTATAAGGATACGACAGAAACTTTACTATTTAAGAATATACGACATATCAAAAAAAAAGGGCATAACCGAAGAATACGACGCATTATCGCCAACCTTAAAGCAAAATTCAAGCAGATAAATAACGATTTAGAACAACCGCCCGAAAAGTTACCGGAATGGATAGTTAAGGTACTTTTACAGTATTATAAGTACGACAAGTTGTTTAATAAAAAACTTGATACCAAATTATTAAAGCATAGCGAATAAGATTACGAAATAGTTTTTAAAGATGGTAAAAGTACCGCCTTTTATCCAATTTACAACCTGAACTATGCCGAATTATATGCATTCCGCAACTATTTCGAAGACAGGCTTTAAAAAAGATAGATTCGACGTTCCAAGTTACCAGCCGGGTACCTTATATTCTTTGTACCAAAGAAAAGGGGAAAGCTTCGACTAGTAGTGGATTATCGACAACTCAACGATATTACGGTTAAGGACAGAATACCATTACCGCTGATCACCGAAATAAAGGATCGCTTGCACGAAGTAAAATGGTTCATAGTTATCGACCTTCGAGATGGCTATAACATGATACGGATTAAGGAGGGACATGAATGGAAAATAGCCTTCAGAACGAAATACGGCCTATACGAGTACTTAGTTACCCCTATGGGATTAACTAACGCCCCAGCAACTTTTCAGCGAATAATGAATTATGTATTACGAAAACACCTGGACATTTTTGTTGTTTGTTATCTCGACGACATTTTTATTTACTTAAAAACGGAAAAAGAATACGAGAAATATATTTATCAGGTTCTACGGGCACTGCAGAACGCCAAACTTTTGGTTAATACCGAAAAAAGTTACTTTCATTAACAAAAAGTCGAATTCTTAGGATATATTATTACGCCAGGACAAATTCGCATGAACCTTAAAAAGCTATTAGTAATTAAAGATTAGGCATAACCTACTAATGTCAAAAAAATGCAAACATTTTTTGGATTCGCTAATTATTACCGACGATTTATACGCAACTTTAGTAAAATGGTTATGCCATTAACGGAATTTACCAAAAAAGACAAACCATTTAAATAAACGCCAAAAAAAGATATAGCTTTTAAACATATCAAAAACGCCTTTACTAATAAACCAGTACTGATTATATATAACCCAAAGCGACTAGTCGAGTTAGAAACCGATGCTTCGGATTATGCCTTAGGAGTTATGGTTGGACATCGAAACGATTAAGGAAAACTTTACTTTATCGCGTTTTACTTTTACAAATTACATGGAGCAGAACTAAATTACCCCATTTACGACAAAGAGTTCCTAACTATTATTAACGCCTTTAAGGAGTTTAGATATTACCTTAAAGGTAATATGTACCAAATTAAGGTATATACGGATTACAAGAACATTATACATTTTTTTACGATACGAAAACTTGTCGGAAAACAGTTACGTTACGTAAAAAGCCTTTTTAAATATAATTACGTTATTATTTACCGCAAGGGATTAAAAAATAGCAGAACAAACGTATTTAGCAAACGACCTAACTTGGAAAAACCTAAGGTTAAGGTACAACAAATAATTTTCGACATTACATCCGAAGGATACCTAAAACAACGACGGATTGCTGCAATACGAGCAATACCAGCTAACTTACATTAACGCATTTAACAATATAATGCTAGTTAGCCGATAAAATATTAAACAGATAAAATATAAGTTCCAAAGAACTTATAGGAAAAGTTGATACGAAAAATATATAAACACCGATTACATAAATATCCAGGGATTTACAAAACCCTAAAACGGTTACAACAAACATATTACTTCCCCAAAATAAAAGCTACGGTACAGAAAGTAATACGGCAATACTATATTTGCGATAAGGCAAAAGCACGACGACATAAGCCTTACGGAAAACTACAACCATTACCGGTCGCTAAGTAACCATAGGATTTAATTACATTTAATTTTATTACCAAATTTCCCCTATCGGAAAACCCGATTACAGGAATACATTACGACAGTATCTTTGTAATCGTTGATCGATTTACAAAATTTTTTTATTTCCTACCTTACAATAAAGACACCAATATAAAGCAACTCGTATACATTTTCCTTAAACATATTTTCAGCGTTTACGGACTCCCGATGGAAATAGTATCAAACAAAGGTATTACCTTTATTTCGAAATTCTAGCAAGGATTAATAGCTTAACTTGGACTAAATCACAAATTATCCAGCGTATTTAAACCTTAGATAAACGGATAAATAAAAAGAACTAACCAAACGTTAAAAACGTACCTACGATGCTATATTAATTACGAACAAAATAACTGGGTTAAGAAGTTACTAGTTACATAGCTAACTTACAACATTAGCTACTACGAAAGCATTAAGACGACGCCAGCAACTGCCAATTTTGGATTTATACCTAAAGTTTACCGAGATTTACAAAAGGGTGGACCAATTAACATTAAAGCAATTCTTACATCAAAATAATTGAAGCAGTTATACGTAAAAATGAAATCAGAATTCGAATTCGTACGTAATTAAATGAGCAAATATTACAACCAGAAAAGGTTAAAGGGATTAACCTTTTCGGAAGGAAAAATGATTTATTTAACTACCAAAAACATTTAAACTAAAAAACTAAACAAAAAATTCGACTTTAAGTATATTAATCCGTACAAGATTACTAAGAAAATCTCAAAAAATAATTATGAATTAAAGCTGCCAGCAAGGGTTAAGCTTTATCCAATTTTTCATATTTCCTTATTAAAATCAGCAGCCGATACGATTAAAGTCTATACGGAACAAAAAAACGAAGCAAAAGAAAAGTTGCCTAAATACGAGGCGGAAAAAATATTGGATATACGAAAAAAGGAAAGATTTACCCAGTATCTGATTAAGTGGAAAAATTACCCAGACTTTAAAAACACCTGGGAACCCGCGAAGAACCTTATAAACGCCCAGCGTCTTTTGAAAAACTTTTACCAGCAGCGTCGACGTCCGCGAAGTTGAAGTCGCCAAAGGACGGATTCCGTAGGACGCTTTCTTGACCCAGTACCTCGAATGCGGAGGATAGCTGTTGCTGTTCCTGTTCGAAACGTTCTTGAACTTTAAGTTCATCCAAAAAAGCAACGTCGCGCCGAATTAACTTTGACGCCTTATCTTTCAGTATAACCTGTTGTTTTTTCAAACGCAGCAGACGAGACATAACTTCGGATATTCGTTTAGAAACGTATTGCATGTTTTGTTGAGCCTGGACGAGTTCTGCCTCGGCGGCCTGCTGCGTTAAGTCGAAACGGTCCTTTTTACGGCTGACGTTGTTTAGGGAAGAAAAAGGGACGCCGGAACCATCGCATTTGCGGTTGTGAAGGATATATTCGTAGCAGCGACGGAGGTTTTTAATTATGTTACAGGTAAAGCCATTATTAAAGCAGGGCGTATACGGCATTATTTCCGAACCAAATTTTTCGATATACGTAGCAAGCGAGATATTGCTTTCCTTTTGATTAGGACGACTGCGTGGCTTACGGTTAGCTAAACGACCCGATATAGTAAAGGAGAAAAACTTACCAGAAAATAATTTTTAAGGGCAAAGATTTAGAAAAGGGGGAAATCGTGTTATAACCTGACTGGATTGGTTTCCGAATACGGTTACCCTGCTTATGCCAAAAAATTACGTGATATGGATTAGGATGGATGTTTTAATCCATTTTCATCCTTTAATATGGATTAAGATAAATGTTCTAATTTATTTTTATCCTTTGATGTGGATTAGGATAAATGTTTTAATCCATCCTTATCCGCCCGAGATGGCTGAAGATATATACGATCGTTATTTCCATAAGTTTAGATAGCTTCAGCTTGCAATAACAATTGGTTACCCAGATCTACATCTGCTATTACCAGACGTGACTATCACTTTATTGCTCAGATTCCCACGGTATCACTGCCAACATAAACCGTACGACTAGGTTTAATAGTTGGTTAAGCCCATAGCCGTCACAGTTTCAGGGTAACAGGAATTATACCGTTTGACCCGGATAAACCGTTCCAGAACCCGAAGATGGTCGGGAAGTTTCCGCGTTAATAAACCCCGGAGCTAATAATAGCTTATCGGCTTTTTAACGAATATTTTATAGTATGGTATACCCTTTCGAAAGGTAAAAACGTCCAGGATTAGCTTTTAACCATATACTTTTAAAAGGTCGCTGTCCTTCGCAATATTTGCATTTTGTTTAAGAAAACCTAGAAGGCTTTGGACTTTAAAGTTACCGAAACTGCCTTTTTACGTTACGATAAAAACGATTTATAAAAAAAGCTCGAAGCTGTAAAGCCTTAAGGGCGTGTTATAATAGCTAAGAACCCTAATAATATATTCCCCGAGATTGAATAGATTATAAAAGCCAAAAAAGCTGCCGAGGCTTCCACCAAGGAATATAAACGAAAATACGCCAAGGATTTCGTAAAAGGAGCTATAGAAATTAATCGGACGTTAATGGAGGATATGTAATTTTAATGGCAATTAGAATGAATCAAAAATATACTGTTTTCGTTGAGATATTGATTTTTGTTGTTGTTGATACCCTCGTATTTGATGCTGTGGAGCGATTTAGGAAATGGGTAAATTCAGGAAGTAGGAGCACCCCCGCTAATGCCTTAGACGGAACCTTACAGAGTAAATAAAGAGTGATGCTAAACGTACCTTAGTTTTTTTAAGCTTGGCATACCTTAGTTTTTAATACAGCTGTTAACGACCCGTCAACTCCCTAACGGCCCGATATATATGATTAGAGATCCAACGTTTCAAAGGAAAACTAAGCTATAGCAACGCATTCTGCCCTTTGCAATCGCAACGCAACTAACACCCTTTGAACAACATATACGATGATGTATATATTAATTAATTGCCCCAGGTAATGCGAAACTGAATATACGACTCCCATTATCAGGAAACGTGGCGTTGTTGAGATATTCGTGTATATATTCGTATATGTGTTGTTGTATGTACCTTAGTTTTCTAGGATGCGCTAGTTCCGAATGTCAGCCCCTATTGTTTCGCAGGAAATGCTTCCACCCTCTTAGCGCTATAGCTTCATTCGTACATAACTTAACCAAAGAAAATTGAAAAAATAAAGTAATGCCGGAATTATGGATTAACGGGCCTTAGAGGTTCTAAAATACAAGTCCTAACTTTATTTTATAATGTAGTTGTTAAGTTATTATAGAGAGTATAATTAAGAACTGTTAAGAGGTGGCGGGGAATAATTACGGAGCGTTGCCAATTGACAGGAAAAACTAAGGTATGCCAAGCTTAGAAAAACTAAGGTACGTTTAGCATCACTCCAAATAAAACCCTTTGTCGAGCCTCGATTATTGCAGTGGCTAGCCTGCTACTCCTACTTACGTTTCCGTTTTGAAATTAGGGGCCCTCTTGCTTTAAGTTCAGCGTTACCTGCCCTAGAGTTTAGGAGCTCGTTGGCCTTGCCAATTCTGCAATTGAAATATCTTTCTGCCTTTAGAGTTTAGATAGGCACGACAATGGGCAATTACCCAGATGCTATAGCCGGTGTAAATTGTTATAACCTGGCCGACCTTCCTTGCTTTTATTACTTACGGCGTCTATAAGCGGGTTATAGGTGTGGGGTATAAGAATGAGGGTGGGAATAGGGGTAAAATATATTTAATTCTATTGTAACAAATGGTAATCCGTCTCAGTGGCTCTGGGCGCTCGTTCAAAAGATACCAAGTGAAATTAGGTCAAGGTGAGATAGAACACGATCTCGCAGATGTCCGTACACTTTTAAATAAAGTTATAGCCTGCATTAAGCACATACTGAGCTGGAATCGCAATTATATTGACTGTCGACGCAGAGGGTCAAGTTACAGTCCAGTGGCCCCAGGCATCACAAGGCGGGCAGCATAGACTCGTACCCTCCTGAACGCTTGGTATTTACCTTAGGGAGGCGGTTCTCTCTCGCAGCCTCAGCAGCTGTCACGGGCCAATGTGGAACCTTCTAGATAAGGGCTATACAGGGGGTTTGTAGGTCTATATATAGGACCCCTTCCCTCCCGTATATTGGAAGGAGCCAGGCGTTACTGGTCTAATATACTGCTACCTACCTGCGAGACTGTTTCTTCTCGCCTTTCACGCTGTTGCACCCTTTTCTCTGACAGCAGCCTATCCGCGCCTGTTTTTTTCTCTCCCTCAAGCGTCCCTATCATGTCCGCTACTTGCACAGCTAGTATCATATCTTCAAACGCTCGACTAAATATCGAAAGGTGTTTATTATGTCAGCATAGACCCTTATCGACCCAGGGATGCTGCTGCTTGTACTGGTGGCAAAGAGCGGCAGGGCCGACATATTCTTCCTGTGTAACGATTTGTGTCGTGCGCAGGATCCCTGTGCTCGGCTCATTAGGGAGGCATTGGAGGTTCTCAGTAGACTCGGAGGTAGGGCCGCTCGCCACAGCAAGAACCGTCAGGGGTACGTCGTATTCGTCGAGTCTCCGATAAGGGCTGCTAACGATATTGGATTTGGAACTGGTGCGAAACTCGTGGGACCCGCTCCCCCTCTTTGAACTCTGCGGCCGAGTTGTGGGCAACCACGCCCACCTCTTCGATCGGAAGATTCGTTTCGATTCGGTGACGAATCTTGGCATCGCGGGCGCACAGATGACCAGGAACCCGCAGGCCGACTCGATAAGCGTTGCCAAGGATATCGCAGCTATTGAGAACGACACATCCTGCGAGTCCCTCTTTTCGATGATGATGGTTAGTCGAGCAGCTGCAGCAACACAACCCCTGCATTTCATATCAGCCGAGTAAAGGGGTTGAAAACGGAGCGAGGAGACCAGGACAGGCTATAACATACAGCACGCCCACGGCGAAGACGAATGATACGCCCAGCTTCTTCCTCGTAGACATTTGTAAGGACCAGATGATATTCTGTGGGAGGGCAAAGGTAAAGAGGTCCGTGAGGAGCTGGACAGACGCAGACGTAATATCGACACCTGCCCGTTCTATACAGGAGCCGCCGGGCACCGTAAGATCCCATATCTTTTTGTATGGAGTGCATAATAGATTGAGTGCAACTACGACAGAGACGAATAGACAAACATGGACAAACAAGAGGAAGTGACTAGTCCACCAAAACCAGTTTCGAGTACCACGTGGGACAAATAGGCGATTCCACTCCAGTAGGATTGATGCTTTCAAGCAATTAAAGAGAGCTAAGTAGATATTGGAGCCCACGTGGATGATCTGTCTATCGTCAGCCACTGCTCTTGTCGAGCCATATTCCGGTGAGTGGTACTTACGTAAAACATCTCCATTAGATTGGTGACCGAGATGTTCCACTGGTGAACGAGGAAGCCAGCTCTCATGAAACGGAACATCAAATAGACGTAGCTGAGGAAGAGGCCCTAGATGAGCGTCGTCAGCGCCGATGCACTTCCATACGGCGTACATTGGAGGAGGTTGTCATACGAAAGAAGCCACCGCCAACCCTAAGATCGTTCACATTAGCATTCATATGATATCACGGTCGGCAGGACGGGGCCAGTGGTGAACGAACAGTCCTCAATCCTGAAAGTCCTTTCAAACAACAACTTGGTGTGGATCCGGATATAAAGCACGAGAGTCGAAACAACCAAACATATTACGGTCAATGCTAGACCCAAGTCATTTCCGTTAGGGGGGTTCTGAAGATCCGACACCTCATTGTCGGGTGCCAAGAGAGCCGGTCCATTTAGGATACTCTCCTGTTCAGCTGGCGGTAGATAAGGGAGCTGGGCGAGCTGATCCATAGTGCTGACCACGAAATAAGGTTTAGGGCAGTCTTTGCATCAGTGCAAGGAATGGCTAAAAGGCATACCGCAGGACCCAAAGGTATTTCTTATTGTTCTTATATTTACACTGCCACTACCAGCCTTGTCCAAATGTCCATGCTTACAATACCCGATGTTCCAATGCTACCCAACATGGTGAGGGGGACTAGCGGCTGAACATTCAGGGAGGTATATTGCAAGCATCGATTGACATGATACGGACCATTTACTTGCGCAAGGCCAGCTACAATTCGCATGCCCAGATGGAACATAAGGTGCAGATCTGCCACAAGAGGTATTGGCTCTCGAGCGTGTTCTTCCGTATACCGAAGTTCCACAGAGCGAGAGGGAAACAAATGTATACATACCGCCAATTGCCCATTGCCACACTCGAGTGCATGCATTTACTTTCCAGGACGTGGCCCATTGAGGGCTGCCAGCGTCAGCGACACAGCTGGTCGTCGGATGAGTAGACATGCAGGAGACTCACACGCTCGCGCAGGCAGGTTCCTGGTTCGACCAATAGGCTAAGTGGCTGCTGACATGATGACCCGGATTTAACCGATTAGGGGCGATAAGGCGTCAGCCATAACAATTTCTCTGAGGGGTGGGTGGCACTCTTTTGATTCAGTTCATACTGACGTAATTAGCTTTCGCAGGAAAAGCTACTCTCGCTTCGAATCGAGGTGTCCCCGCACCCACTTCGGCTGGTCAACATACGCCTTGTTTTGCAACGCAACGTTCAATTTCGAGTATAAAAGGCTCAAAGCTATACATCTCTTATGGTTAAAATAGGGGTGTAATGCGCTCCAATCAGACACCCCTGGTGGACCCCACCGGGGCTTATGAGAAAAGGCTTTGATCAGCCCAAGTGGCTTGAAAAGATCCTTCCCTTAGAATTAGAGCTCTGGATCTTTCTTAGGCAGCACAAACGGCAATCTGTTCCACTTTATAAGAAGGTGTCACGCGCGGCATGATGATTTGTTAAAGGATATCCTTCGAATAAAGGTTATCCAGGTTACATTCTGCAGCTTGGATGTATTAGCCGGAATTATTTAAACCTACCAGTTGCCGACATGCCCTTTTGCGTTATAAAATGTACTATATTTTAATTATTATAAACGTGTCGGCAGTTATAACGTCCCACACAAGCGAGCGAGCCACACAAGCGAGCGAGCCGTTTTTTGGCACCTTGCAACAACAAATTCAAATAACTCAACAACAACACATCGCATTGATTTAAATCAATCGGATTCTTCTTCGCTAGACGTATCTACAACTTCTACACAAGTACGCGCATTATGTCCATGCTTGTCGCAAACGCCACACTTCCGTTCCTTGGTCTCAACCCTCTTACGACGACCCCCTCCAACTGCTGTTGGCTGCATTTTTTCACTACCCCCTTTTTTGGGCTAAAAAAGCTTATCCTTCTTATATAATAAGTATTTTTCCTTTTTAAAAACGTTTATTTTTAATCCTGCGACGTTTGCTTAAAATATAATTCGTTTCGCGTAATTAAGCAACTTCTTCTCAAAAAAAAGCATTTTCGTACGGAACTAATAAATAACTTTTAGTCAAAAAATAAACCGATTTAGTTATTTTACTTAACGAATTACCCTGTTAATTTCTAATTTTCGTTTATAAATAACGTAATTACCGCGTTACTTCTTTAATATTCTTAAGGGTTTTCGCGGACGGGAAACGAATGGAACCGGTAAAGGTCAACGGGGAGACGGTCGGCGTAGGTACAACTAAAAGACCCTTTAATTTAAAAAGAACGTTATTGGGATCAAATGGAACAAAACCAGCTTTCGCAAATCCAGATTTGATGTTATCGGACCTTATAACAGCTTGGAACGTGTCGTAAGAGCCGGCGAGGAAATCTTTTTTAGCAATATAGATATAATAGCGTCGCATTAGATTTTCGATATACCGCAAATAAGCGCGTTTTAAAATAGAAAAACAAAATATATTAAAAGGTTAAAGCCGATGCGAGAAATACGCGGATATACAAAACGTAATAATGTTATTATTGGCGCAGTATTTTTCGAATTTCATCGAATAATAATTTTCGTAGCCGTCGAGGATAAGGAAACGTTTCGAACCTTTCGTACGCATTCGAATATATTTGTCAAAATGCTAAATTTATTCGAAATCTAATTTATTTGTTATCCAACTATTATTATTTAAGGCGATTTTTTAATCGGTTATTAGCAATGGGTTATTGCAGTACTAGGACCTAAAATGATTTTTTCCCGCCATGATAACAAATAGCGATATAGCTTAATCTTGGGGATTAACAGCCTGGATAGCTGTAATTTACTTTTTATCCCCTTATCACGCTTATTCGGATTTTTTACGTTTTCCGGTATTAGTAATTACCATGCCCGTTGTTATGAAAAGCCTTATTAAGAATTTAGTTTCGTCGAAGTTATAAATATCTTTTTTTGCGATGCCGTACTTCGTAATTGTAGCCCGAATAAGCTTAAATTATTTGTGAAATGTTTCTAGATTTTCGCATAGGACCCGTTAATAATCGATTTTCCGATTTAAACGCGTTTAAAGTTTTTATTGCCGTTTAACAAAGTTCGACGCCCATTTAATTTTAACGCGCTTTGTAACGCATTAGGTAAGCAGTATATTGGCCATATCTTTAATGTGCTAAAGCCGGACAGGAAACGCTCGCGTATCTAGGTTAAGGATTCGGTCGACAATCGATTTTTTTGGTCGGCGTCAATTTTCGCGATTTGGGTATATAGTCGCTTTGGGAAGGTATACCGGTACATCGTATCTGTAGAGTAAAATAGAGAACTTTATATATAGAACTAAGTTTTGCATAACTAAGTTTCGGGTTTCGTTTCTTAACTTGAACGGCTAAGTTCATTTTCGCTTTTTTTGTAAGCCGTTCCATATTGTTGTTGTTGAAAAATGGACAATTGAAGTTGGGTAATTGGAATGTGTCAAAAATCATCCAGACTACTAGTTTGTGTGACGGCTATGGGCTTAACCAACTATTAAACCTAGTCGTACGGTTTATATTAGCAGTGGTATCGTAGGAATCTGAGCAATAAAGCGATAGTTACGTCTGGTAATAGCAGATGTAGATCTGGGTAACCAATGGTTATTGCGAGCTGGTGCTATCTAAATTATAGAAAATAATAAGCGTATATATTTTAAACGGGATCCGTTTAGATCCGAGAATCCATTCGGATCCATTTGTTATAATCCTTATAGATCTGGGAATCCCTTCGGATTTATACCACATTGATTCGTTTGGATCCGTAGATCTATTCGGATCCATGTTACGTGATCTAAGGTTTTGTATCGAAGGCAATCTACATAACCTCCGACTGTCTGCCAATAGGTTAAGCTTGTTTGGTTATAATACGATTTCCTTCCTTTTAAGATTTTTGCCCTTAAAGATTAATTTGTTTGTCGTATTTGTTTGGTAAGTAACTTCCTTTTTTTTATATTATTATTTTCTGCTTTATTTTTTCTTCGTTATGCCTAGCCGTATCGAAAAGCAGACATTTCGCAAGCGTTCTAACTAAAAGGAAAAACGCGAAGATTTAGCTGCTTACATTTAGAATTAGGGTTTCGAAGTTATACCTTATTTCGCGTATTTTAAATATAAGGAAAAATATATTATAATAGAAAACGTAGTTTGTTGTGAAAACTGCGTTCTGAAGAAAAAAAATTGCGATAAGTCGGGTATCTCTTTTGATTCCTTGCGTAATATCATTAAGGAAACGGAACATTTAAAACGCGAGAAAATTTTAGCTGAAAAGCGGTTGCTTTAATCGCAAAAAGAAATAAATAAGGCAATCGCCCATTTTCAGCGATTGCGGCATCAGCAAAAATTCCTTCAGTTTAAGGGTGTTAAAATGGTGAATTGTAGGCTTCAGTTTCCAGACGAACTGGAGAAGCAGGAAAGATTGAAACGCGAAACGGCTTTGTGGGCCGTATAAGTTACGTAAGTTACAGATTTTTCGGAATGGCCTAGGGTTAAAAATACCGATTGGCCGTTATTGGGCGACGCGGACTGGAATACCTTTAACTTTAGCGCTTTCGGCGTTGCTAGTAAACGTTTTTTTAGGAAGCGTTAGACGTTTGTAAGGTTTTTCGCAGGTTTTTAGGTATTTTCGGAGTTTAGGTAATCTTTTTACTTAATTAGGTACTAAGTAAGTCCTTTTTTTTTGCGTACATCCAGTATATATTTTTTTTTTTTTTTACCTCGTAAACTGGTATATCTTTTATAACTTTTTCGTTCTGTTCCGCATTAACTTTGATTATATTTATTGCTGACTTTAATAAGGAAATATAAAAGACTGGATAAAGCTTGACCTTTGGCGGTAGCTCCAATTTATAAATATTTTCTGAGATTTTTTTAGCGATTTTGTATAGGCCGATATATTTGAAATCGAGTTTTTTGTTTAGCCTTCAGATTTGAATGTTTTTAGTAGTTAGGTAAATTATTTTCCCTTTCGAAAAGGTTAATCCCTTTAACCTTTTCTGGTTGTAATATTTGCTTATCTAGTTACGTACGAAATTAAGTTCTGATTTTATTTCTGCGTATAGCCGTTTTAATTGTTCTGATATAAAAATTGCTTTAATGTTAGTTAGTTTATTTTTATATAAATCTCGGTAAACTTT
Organism: Monosporascus sp. mg162; assembly: GCA_004155945.1. NCBI lineage: Eukaryota > Fungi > Ascomycota > Sordariomycetes > Xylariales > Monosporascus > Monosporascus sp. mg162. Next base: position 35,432 of record QJNY01000250.1, read on the forward strand.
AAATATAAAACCAAAATTAGTAATTGCTGGCGTTATTTTAATGCTTTCGTAATAGTTAATATTATAAGCTAATTATGCAACTAGTAATTTCTTAACCTAATTATTTTGTTCGTAGTTAATATAGCATCGTAAATACGTTTTTAACATCTAGTTGGTTTTTTCTGTTTGTCCGTCTGTTTGGGGTTTAAATACGCTGGATAATTTATGATGTAATCCAAGTTAAGCTATTAAACCTTACCAGAATTTCGAAATAAAGGTAATACTTTTATCCGAAACAATTTCCGTTAAAAGTCCGTAAGTACCAAGAATATGTTTATGGAAAATATATGCGAATTGTTTTATATTGGTATCTTTATTATAAGGTAAGAAATATAAAAATTTCGTAAATCGATTAATAATTACGAAGATATTATCGTAATGTACTTTTATAGCTCGATCTTTTAACAAAAGAAGCTTGGTAATAAAGTTAAATATGATCGAATCCTATGGTTGCTCGGCAACTGGTAAGGGTTATAGTTTTCCGTAAGTCTTATGTCGTCGTGCTTTTGATTTGGTGCAGATATCGTATTGCCGTATAACGTGCTACACATATAAGCGAAAGATATATATAAGCGAACTACTTTTTTAACTATTCCAACAACACATCTTGAATTGCGCATTTCTCAGCAACTACAATATAGAGCGCCTTACAAAAGAAGCGAGAATAAACCTAGCTATTCAGGCTAAAAAACGAGACCCGAAACTTAGTTACAGAAAGCGTAGTTTTGCCTATGAAGTTCCGTATTTTACTTTAGTATACCGTTTTACCGGAAAATACGCCCGAGCCGATATTATCCTTCCTTTGCAAAAATTAACGCCGACCCAAAAAAAAATCGATTATCGACCGAATTTTTAACTTAAATACGCAAACTTTTCTTATTTGGCTTTAACATATTAAAGATATAGCTAATATACTGCTGGCCCAGCGCGTTACAAAACGCGTTGGAATTAATTGGGCGTCGAACTTTGTTAAACGGCAAAAAAAGTTCTAGACGCGTTTAAATCGGAAAATCGATTATTAACGCATCTTATCCGAAAATTTAAAAGCATTTCGTAAATAGTTCGAGCTTGTTCGAGTTATAATCGCGAAATACGGCATCGCAAAAAAGTATATTTATAACTTTAACGAAACTAAATTTTTAATAAGACTTTTTATGGTAACGAGCATAGTAATTACTAATGCCGAAAAACGTGGAAAATCTAGATAAGCGTAATAAAGGAATAAAAAATAAGTTATAATTATCCAGGCTGTTAATTTCCAAGGTTGGATTATACCGCTATTTGTTATTATAAAGGAAAAAAATTATTTTAAGTTTTAATACCGCAATACTTTACTACCAGCAGCCGATTAGAAAATCGCATTAAGTAATAATAGTTGAATAACAAATAAATTAGGTTTCGAATGGATTTAGCATTTTGATAAATATATTCGAACGCGTACGAAAAGTTCGAAACGTTTCCTTATCTTCGACAGCTATAAAAGCTACCATTCGATAAAATTCGAAAAATATTACGCCAATAACAATATTATTACGCTTTATATACCCGCGCATTTTTCGTATCGGCTTTAACCTTTTGATATATCTTGTTTTTCTGTTTTAAAACGCGCTTATTCGCGGTCTATCGAAAACTTAATAAAACGTTATCATACCTATATTACCAAAGAAGATTTTCTCGCCGGCTTCTACGACGCGTTCCAAGCTGCTATAACGTCCGATAATATCAAATCTAGATTCGCAAAAACTGGTTTTGTTCCATTCGATCCCAATAACGTTCTTTTCGAATTGGAAGTTCTTCCAGTTATGCCTACGCCGACCGTCTCCCCGCTAACCTCTGGCAGTTCCATTTTACTTCCCGCGAAAACCCTTAAAAATATCCGTAAAGCAACAAAATAAGAATAATATTTGTAAAGGAAAATTAAAAATTACCAGGATAGCTCGCCAACAAGAATACTTCAATCGGCTAAATTTGTAACAAAAGGTTATATATTACTGTTACATAAAGCTGCTTTTCTCTGGGAAAAAAACGTCTAATTGCGCGAAACGAATTATACTTTAAGCAAACGTCGCAAAACCAAAAACAAACGTTTTTAAAAAGGAAGAATACTTACTATACAAAAGAAACAAGCTTTTTTGGCCTAAAAAGAAGGGGGTAATGAAAAAATGCAACCAACAGCAACTGGGAAAGGTCGTTGCAAAAGGGTTAAGACGAAGGAACGGAAATGTGGCGTCTGCGGCAAGCCCGGACATAATGCGCGTACTTGTAAAGAAGTTGTAGATACATTTAGCTAAGAAGAATCCGATTAATTTGAATCAATGCGATATATTGTTGTTGAGTTATTTGAATTTGTTGTTCCGGAATGCCAAAAAGTAGTTCGCTTATATATGTTTCTTGCTTATATGTGTAGAACGTTAACCCTTTATACTGTAGTTTTTATTTTAAGAAAGTAATATATTCGTTATAAACGTTTTAAGGTTTTGTAAATCTCTAGGTGTTTATGTATCGGGTGTTCGTATATATCCCGTATTAGGTCCTTTTGTAAGTCCTTAGGTACCTGTATTTTGTCTGTTTAGTGCTTTGCTGGTTGATTAGCATTGTATTATTGGATATGTTAATGTATATTAGCTGGTATTGCTCGTATCGCAGCAATTCGTCGCTGTTTTAAGTATCCTTCGAGTGTAATATCGAAAATTGTTTGTTGTACCTTGACCTTGGGTTTTTCCAGGTTAGGTCGTTTGTTAAGTGCGTCTGCTTTGCCATTTTCTGATCCTTTTTAATGGATAATAACGTAATCGAATTCAAAAAGGCTTTTTGTATAGCGCAATTGTTTTCCAATAATTTTTCGTGTCGTAAAAAAGTATGTAATGTTTTTGTAATCCGTATATACCTTGATTTGATGCATATTGCCTTTAAGATAATGTTTAAACTTTTTGAAAGCGTTAACAATAGCTAGGAACCCCTTATCGTAAACGGAGTAATTCAGTTTTGCTTTATGTAGCTTATAAAAATAAAACGCGATAAGGTAAAGTTTTCCTTAATCGTTTCGATGTCCAATTACACCTTTTAAAGCATAATTCGAAGCGTCGGTTTCTAGCTTAACTGGTCGCTTTGGGTCGTACATGATTAATATTAGTTCATTGGTAAGGGCATTTTTAATTTGTTGAAAAGTTGTTTTTTCTTTAGGAATTTATCTAAATAGTTTATCCTTTTTGGTAAATTCCGTTAATGGAATAGCTACTTTACTGAAATTGCGTATAAATCGTCGGTAATAATTGGCGAATTTAAGGAATGCTTATATTTTTTTAATATTAGTAGGCTGTGCCCAATTTTTGACTGCTGATAACTTTTTGGGATCCATGTAAATTTGTTCCGGCGTAATAATACGTTTTAAGAATTCGAATTTTTGCTGGTAATAATGGCTTTTTTCGGTATTGACCAAAAGTTTGGCGTCCTATAACGCTTATAGAATTTAATAAACATAATTTTCGTACTTTTCTTCCGTTTTTAAGTAAATAAGAATGTCGTCGAGGTAACAAACAACAAAAATGTCCAGGTATTCTTTTAGTACATGGTTTATTATTCGTTGAAAGGTCGCTGGTACGTTGGTTAATCCTATAGGGGTAACTAGGTATTCGTATAAGCTATATTTCGTTTTGAAGGCTGTTTTCTATTCGTATTTTTCCTTAATCCGAATTATGTTATAGCTATTTCGAAAATCGATAACTATAAACCATTTTGCTTTTTGCAAACGATCTTTCATTTCAGTGATCAATGGTAACGGCGTTCTGTCTTTAATGGTAATGTCAGTAAGTTGTCGATAATCCACTATTAGTCGAAGTTTTCCTCCTTTTTTCGATACGAAGAACATAAAGTATCCGGCTGGTGATTTAAAACGTCGAATCCATCCTTTTCGAAGCTTATCTTCGAAGTAATCGCAGAATACGTATAATTCTACATGTTTCAGGTGGTATATCGGATAAAAAGCGGTACTTTTGTTATTTTTAAGGATTATTTCGTAGTTTTATTCGTTATATTTTAGCAATTTGGTATTAAGTTCCTTACTAAATAACTTGTCGTACTTATGGTACTGTAGAAGTACTTTAACTATCTATTTTGGTAGTTTTTTGGGCGGTCGTTTTAGATCGTTATTTATCTGCCTGAATTTTGCTTTAAGATTAGCAACAATACGTCGTATTTTTCGATTATGCGCTTTTTTTAATATGCCGTATATTCTTAAATAGTAAAGTTTTTATTCTTTTTTTTATACCCGCATTCGTTTACCTTATCGATCGAATGTTAAGATCTTTCGTTATCTAGCTTATCATTAGAAAATAAATTGCAATTTATTTCGCAAATCTTCTAATTAATAGCCGGGTTATACTGTTCTAACTATGGCAAACTTAGAATTAAATCGAAGTTTTCGATAGCAATAACGTCGAAACTAATAGTTTATCTTTTTCCTTCGATAAAGGTCTTAAAGTAATCAATTTTATATCGAACCTATCCGTCGTCGTAGTTAAATATTTAGCCTTCAGCGTTCTCGACCTCGTAAGGGTATTCCTTATCTTTCCATAGTAGCTGTAACTCGTTGACTATTTCTGGGACGATATAATTACCTTTTATTGCGCCGTAGTCCACAAATCCAGTATATCGCTTATTTCTAATTCGTACTTGTACTGTTATAGGTTTCTTTCGTACTGTTCGTATCGCATTTAAAGCTCTTTTAAAGTGTTGCTGTCTACCTTCGTTTTTTTCTGCCAGCCTGGAGCCCCATCATAGGTGGCTTAAATCTGTTAGGCTATTCTTAAATTGCTGAATTCTTTTTCCAAGTCTCTTGTTCTCGTCTTGGATCCATTTTAACTGCTGCTCTTGTCGGCGTAACATTACTGTCAAATATTCCACTTGGTCCTGGAACGTTTCTTTAATAATATATTTTAGCTTTAGAGTTTTCCAGCTTTAACTTAAAAAGAAGCGAATTTCTTTCCATATAGCTGATCGCTTTTCTAAGTTTTCCGTAAAAGTTAGCTGCATTCGTAAATCGGTAATCATTTTCTGGCAATACTTTTCTACTGTTCTTTAGATTAATTCTTTCTGCGTTTAATAATCGCACTATTCGTAATAGAACTAAGGTTTATATGCAGGGCAATATTTACCTTCTGGCCAGCTCCTAATTACTGCCAACTTATCGATCTTTTCCATCGTTGCCATTTCGTATATATAACGGTACCACTTTTAATCTCCAGTATCACTGCCAGTTTGGTTTTTGAAATTAAAGCCTTGTCGCTATATACGCGTAATTCGTCGCGCGATATATTCTTTCTCGTCCTTATATATTTCGCACTGCGGTCATCGACAGCTAACCGCATGGAGCTTTCCGTGCCGATCGGATTCTCCTGGATACAGGTTTTCGTCCCATCCTCGATACTTCTTTAGCCATACATCGAGCATTAACTGGTTGTTTTTCTATTACCGTTTTTGCTGTACGCGGGTAGGTGGCTTATCGTCGCTTAGCTCTTTCTATCTTTTGTACTCCTGTAGCTATTAAGTAGTAATAAGTCTAGTAGTTTTAACCTTTTTAACCCTTTTAGCTTTTGCCTAAGCTAGCTTCTTAACTTCTCTTATTCTCTATCGCACTTCAGGTAAAGGGTTGTCGTTATTTTTGGCGCGAATTATATTAATCGTTTTTCTGTCGCCAGGTTCCTTTTTGTGCTGATTTTCAGAAACTAAAACCTAATATACCTTTTTTAGATTTCTATATTTTCGCGTAATATATCTAGGCTTACCGCAATTATAACAGATAACGGATCTTTTATCTTTCGATTAAACAGCTCTTGATTTTATAAGCCTTAATTAAGTTTTATAAAAGGTAAAAAGCGTAAAGCGCTTTCGACCTTAATTAATTTCTTAAAATTTAAACCGTAGGGCGAACTATTTACGTCGTTCTTATCGCCGTTCAAACTGTCGGTTATCGATTTTTATAACCTTAACGATATATTTATCGAATATGTTAAATCGTTCGATTTTAATAATTTTATCTTTTATATCGTCCGTTAACCCTTTATAAAAAACGTCGATCAAGGTATTGTCTTCGTCGTCGACCTATCCTGCCTTAGACATAAAGTTCCTGAATTCGACGGCACATTTAGAAGCTGGTCTTTTCTGTTTAAGCTATAAAAAATCCTATACAGCCTTTCGTTTTACGTCCGGGTTGTCGAAGTTATCCTTAGGTTTTTGTTCGAAATTAACGTAACTTTCGAAAATCTTTTTAATAATCGTTTCCTGGTTATTTTCCGCATTCTTTAAGTAATTTCGTAACATAAGCTTAAATTAATTCAAAACGTTTCCTTTTGGAACCCTGCTATAACGAGGATTTTATCGGCGTCACCTTCGATTCTTTCCAATCGTAAATATACTTTAGCCTGGATTAGAAAACCCTGAACGCTTCCTGTACTATCGTAAAGTTCGGATTTCTTAACTTCAAGTTTTAGAATAACGGCTGTTAATACCGAATCGACTGGGGCGGCGGCTTAAGCAGCAAACTATTAGATATAGGCCTTAAATTACTGGACGCGTTTTTATAGCTGCTGGGTAAAGGTAAAAACGATAGCTTTGGCGCTGATCGACATTCTGATAGTATTAAATATTGCTTAAAGTTTAACGGTATTACTAAATAAAAACTTGTAACGTATAACGGCTATAAATTTAACCAATTATTAAACTTAGTTATACGGTTTATATTAATAATACTATCGTAAAAATTTAAATAATAAAGCGATAATTACGTCTGGTAATAGCAGATGTAAATTTAGGTAACCAATTATTATTGCAAACTGATACTATTTAAATTATGGGAAATAATAAGCGTATATATCTTAAACGGAATCTCCTGAAATCTGAAAATCCATTCGGATTTATCTACTGTAATCCCTATAGATCCCGGGAATCCTTTCGGATTTATACTATACTGATCTGTTTGGATCCGTAGATCCATTCGGATCCATGTCACGTGACCTAAGGTTTTGCATCGGAAGTAATCCACACAACCTCCGACTGTATGCTAATAGGCCAAGCTTGTTTGGTCATAACAGTTTGTAACGTTATTGCTTTTATACGAAAAATTTTTTTTGGAGAAATATTATTTATTTATGTAAAAGAAATTATATTTTAAGTAAACGTCGTAAAACTAAAAATAAACGTCTTTAAAAAAGAGGAATATTTACTATACAAAAGAAATAAGCTTTTTTGCCTTAAAAAGAAGGGGGTGGTGAAAAAATGCAGTGAATAGCAGCTGGAAGAGGTCGTTGTAAAAGGGTTAAAACCAAGGAACGGAAATGTGGCGTTTGCGGCAAGCCTGGACATAATGCGCGTATTGTATAAAAGTTGTAGATACGTTTAGCGAAGAAGAATCCGATTGATTTGAATCAATACAATGTGTTATTGTTGAGTTATTTGAATTTGCTGTTGAGAGGTGCTAAAGAGTGTTTCGCTCGGTGGTGTGTCTCGCTCGCTGGTGTAGGACGTTATACGCAAAAAAAAAAAAAAAAAAAAAAAAAAAA